>JAODAL010075181.1:0-14097 GCA_025379985.1 Phyllomedusa bahiana
GAGGCTGGCAAAAAATTGGAGGGTTAAGCCTTGGTTTTTCGGGAAACGGGGTCAGCGGGATCAGGCTGGTTTCGCCTAAAATGGCAAAAATTCTAAGCCCGCGGGGGCGATTCCGGGGAAAAACGAAATGTTTTTTGCCGGCTAAAATGGCGCCGTGGAGTTAACCCCGACCTTGGTGGAAGTGAGGCTGAGCAAAAAAATTGGAGGTTAAGCCTTGGTTTCTTGAGAAACGGGTCAGCGGGATCAGGCTGGTTTCGCCTAAAAATGGCAAAAATTCTAAGCCCGCGGGTGGCGATTCCGGCGAAAAACGAAATTATTTTTGCCGGGTAAAATGGCGCCGTGAGTTAAACCCCGTCCTTGCGGAAGGAGGCTGAGCAAAAAAATTGGAGGGTTAAGCCTTGGTTTCTCGGGAAAACGGGGTCAGCGGGGTCAGGCTGGTTTTCCCCCTAAAAATGGCAAAAATTCTAACCCGCGGTGGCGATTTCGGCGAAAAACAAATGTTTTTTGCCGGCTAAAATGGCGCCGTGGAGTTAACCCCGACTTGCTGAAGTGAGGGTGAGCAAAAAAATTGGAGGGTTAAGCCTTGGTTCGTCGGGAAACGGGGTCAGCGGATCAGGCTGGTTTCGCCTAAAAATGGCAAAATTCTAAGCCCGCGGGTGGCGATTCCGGCGAAAAACGAAATGTTTTTTTGCCGGCTAAAATGGCGCCGTGGAGTTAACCCCGTCCTTGCTGGAAGTGAGGCTGAGCAAAAAAATTGGAGGGTTAAGCCTTGGTTTCTCGGGAAACGGGGTCAGCGGGATCAGGCTGGTTTCGCCTAAAAATGGCAAAAATTCTAAGCCCGCGGGTGGCGATTCCGGCAAAAAACGAAATTTTTTTTGCCGCTTGAAAATGGCGCCGTGGAGTTAAACCCCAACCCTTGCTGGAATGAGGCTGAGCAAAAAAATTGAGGAGGAGGTAAGCCTTGGTTGTTCCTCGGGAAACGGGTCAGCGGGAATCAGGCTGGTTTTCGTCTTAAAATGGCAAAAATTCTAAAGCCCGCGGTGTGGCGATCTCTGGCGGAAAAAAAACGACATGTTTTGCCCGGCTAAAATGGCGCCGCCGTGTGAGGATAAACCCCGACCTTGCTGGATAGTGAGGGGCTGAGCAAAAAAATGGAAGGATTAAGCCTTGGTTTTCCCTCGGGAAACCGGAGGTCCAGCGGGAATCGCAGGTGTGTCTTTCGCCTAAAAAATGGCAAAAAATCCTAAAGGGAAGACCCAGCGGGTGGCGATTCCGGCGACTAAACTGAAATGTTTCTTTGCCGGGCTTAAAATTGGGCCGCCCGTGGATTGAGACACCCGACCTTGCCTGGAAGTGAGGCATGAGCAAAAAAATTGGAGGGGTTTAAGCCTGGGTTTTCTTCCTCGGGAAACGGGTGTCAGCGGGGATCAGGCTGGTTTCGCCTAAAAATGGCAAAAATTCTAAGCCCGAGCGGTATCGATTCCTGGCGAAAAAACGAAATGTATTTTGCCGGCCTAAAAAATGGCGCCCGTGGAGTTAACCCCCGACCCTTGGCTGAAGTGAGGGCTGAGCAAAAAAATTGGAGGTTTTTAAAAAGCCTTTGTTTCCTGTTTCTCGGGAAAACGGGGTCCAGTGGGTATCAGGGCTGTTTCGCCTAAAAATGGCAAAAATTCTAAGCCCGCGGTGGCGATTCCGGCGAAAAAAAACGAAATGTTTTTTTTTGCCCGATAAATGGCGCCGTGGAGTTAACCCCGACCATGCTGGGACTGTGAGGCGAAGCAAAAAAATTGGAGTTTAAGTCAAGCCTTGGTTTCCCCTCCTCGGGAAACGGGGTTCAGATGGATCAGGCTGGTTTCGCCTAAAAATGGCAAACATTTCTAAAAGCCCGCGGAGGAGCGATTCCGCGAAAAAACCGAAATGGTTTTTTGTGCCGGCTAAAATGGCCGCCGTGGATGTTAACTCCAACTATCCGACCTTGCAGGAAGTGAGGCTGAGCAAAAAAATGGACGGGTTTTAAGCCTTGTGGTTTTCCTTTATGAGAAACAGGTGTCACGGGAGGAATCAGCTGGATTCCCGCCTAAGAAATGGCAAAAATTCTAAGCCCGCGGGTGGCGATGTATCCGGCGAAAAACGAAATTGTTTTTGCCGGCTATAATGCGCCGTGGAGTTAAAAAAGCTAACACCGTCCATGGCTTGCTGAATGAGGCTTGACAAAAAAAATTAGGAGGGGTTAAGGCCTTGGTTTCTTCCTCGGGAAACGTGGGTCAGCGGGATCAGGCTGGTGTTCGCCTAAAAATGGCAAAAATTCTAAGCCCGCGGGTGCGATTTTCCCGGCGAAAAAAAACTAAAATGTTTTTTTGCCGTGCATAAAATGGCGCCGTGGAAGTTTAAAACCCCGACCGTCCTTGGCCTGGAAGTGAGGCTGAACAAAAAAAAATTGGAGCGTTAAGCCTTGTTTTCTCGGGAACGGGGTTCAGCGGGAATCAAGGGCTGGTATTCCGCCTAAAAATGGCAAAAATTCTAAGCTCCCGCGGGTGCGATTCTGGCGAAAAACAAATGTTTTTTTTAACCGGCTATAAATGGCGCCGAGGGAGTTAAACCCCGACCTTGCTGGAAGTGAGGCCTGAGCAAAAAAAAAATTGGAGGGTTAAGAAGCCTTGGTTTTCCCTCTTGGGAAACGGGGTCAGCGGGAATCAGTGGTATTTCCGCCTCTAAAATGAAATGTGTGGGCAAAAAATTCAAGAGCCCGGCGGGTGGCGATTCCCGGCGAAAAACCGAAATGTTTTTTGCCGGCCTAAAATGGCGCCGTGGAGATAACCCTGACCCTTGCAGGAAGTGAGGCTGAGCGAAAAAAAATTGGAAGGGTTTAAGCCTTGTTTCTTTTCCCTTTCTTCCCCTCGGGAAAACGGGTCAGTGGGGATCAGGCTGGTTTTCGCCTAAAAATGGCAAAAATTCTAAGCCCCTCGGTGCGATTCCGCGAAAACGAAATGTTTTTTGCCGAGTCTAAAATGGGCGCCGTGGTGAGTTAACCCCGTCCTCAGCTGAAAGTGAGGGCTGAGCAAAAAAATTGAGGGTTAAGCCTTGGTTTCCCTCGGGAAAACCGGGGTCAGGCTGATCAAGGGCTGGTTGTCCGCCCTAAAAATGGCAAAAATTCTAAGGGGAAGCCCAGCGGGTGGCCGATTCCTGGCGAAAAACAAAATGTTTTTTACAATAACCCGGCTAAAAGCCGCCGTGGAGTTAACCTTCCGACCTTGCTGGAAGTGAGGCTGTAGCAAAAAAATTGAGGGTTAAGCCTGGTTTCTTGGGAACGGGGTCAGCAGGAATCACGCTGGTTTCGCCCTAAAATGGCAAAAATTCTAAGCCCGCGGTGGCGATTTCCGGGGGGGGGGGGCGAAAACGAAATGTTATTTTGCCGGCTAAAATGGCGCCGTGGAGTTAAAAACCCCAAAAACCCCCGACCCGTTCGCTGGAAGTGAGGCTGAGCAAAAAATTGGAGGTTTTAATAGAAGCCTTGTTTCTTCTCAGGGAAACGGGGTCAGTGGATTCAGCTTGTTTCCCGCCTAACAAAACTGCAAAAATTTTCTAAGCCCCCGCGGTGGCGATTCCGGCGAAAAACGCGAAATGTTTTTTTGCCGGCTAAAATTGGCCGCCGTGGAGTTAACCCATCCACACGACCGTTGCCTGGAAGTGAGGCGTTTGAGCAAAAAATTGGAAGGGTTTTTAAAGCCTGGTTTCCTCGGAAACTGGGTCAGCGGGAATCAGCTGGTTTTTGCCGCCTTAAAAATAAGCAAAAATTCTAAGCCCGGCGAGTGCGATTCTGGCGAAAAAACGAAATGTTTTTTGCCGGCTAAAATTGGCGCAGTGGAGATACCCCGTCCTTGCTGGAAGTGAGTTTCTGAGCAAAAAAATTGGAGGTTAAAAGGTGCCCTTGGTATTCCTCGGGAACGGGGTCAAAGCAGCGGAATCAGGCTGGTTTGTTCGGCCTAAAATGGCAAAAATTCTAAGCTCCCCGCGGGTGGCCGATTCCGGCGAAATACAAAATGTTTTTTTGCAGGCTAAATGCGCCGTGGATTTAAACCCCGACCTTCCTGGAAAGTTGAGGCTGAGCAAAAAAACTGGAGGTTTAAGCTTGGTTTCTCGGGAAACGGGGTCCAGCGGGAATCAGGCTGGTTTCCCCTAAAAATGGCAAAAATTTCAAAGCCGCGTGGCGATTCCGGCGAAAAACGAATGTTTTTTGCCGGCTAATATGGCGCCCGTGGAGTTTAACCCCCGACCCTTGCTGGAAGTGAGGCTGAGCAAAATATTTCGATGGTTAAGACTTCTGATCTCCGGAAACGGGGTCAGCGGGATCAGGCGGGTTTCGCCTAAAAATGGCAAAAATTCTAAGCCCGCGGGTGGCGATTCCGGCGAAAAACGAAATGTTTTTTGCCCTAAATGGCGCCGTGGAGTTTAACCCCGCCGTTGCTGGAAAGTAGAGGCTGAGCAAAAAAATTGGAAGGGTAAAAGCCTTGGTTTCTCGGTAAACGGGGTCAGCGGAATCAGGCTGGTTTCGCCTGTAAAATTGCAAAAATTCGAAGCCCGCGGGTGGCGATTCCTGCGAAAAACGAAATGTTTTTTGCCGGGTAAAATGGCGGCTGTGGAGATAACCCCAGACCTTGCTGGAAGTGAGGCCTGAGAAAAAAAATTGGAGGGGTTAAGCCATGGTTTCTCCCGGTAAACGGGATCAGTGGGATCAGCTGGTTTCGCCTAAAAATGGCAACAATGTCAAGCCGCCCGCGGGTGCGATTCCAGCGAAAAAACGAAATGTTTTTGCCGGCAAAAATGGCGCCGTGGAGTTAACCCGACCCTGCTGGAAGTGAGGCTGAGCAAAAAAATTGGAGGTTTAAGCCTTGGTTTCTCGGGAAACGGGGTCAGCGGGATCAGGCTGGTTTCGCCTTAAAATTGCTAAAATCGACAGCCCGCGTGTGCGATTCGGCGAAAAACTAAATTTTTTTGCCGGGTAAAATGGCGCTGTGGAATAACCCCGACCTTGCTGGACAGTGAGCTGAGCAAAAAAATTGGAGGGTTAAGCCATGGTTTCTCGGGAAACGGGATCAGCGGGATCAGGCTGGTTTCGCCTAAAAATGGCAACAATTCTAAGCCCGCGGGTGGCGATTCCAGCGAAAAACGAAATGTTTTTTGCCGGCTAAAATGGCGCCGTGGAGTTAACCCCGACCTTGCTGGAAGTGAGGCTGAGCAAAAAAATTTAGGTGGTTAAGCCATGGTTTCGCGGGGAAACGGGATCAGCAGGGATCAGGCTTGTTTCGTCTAAAAATTGCAACAATTCTAAGCCCACGGGTGGCGATTCCGGCGAAAAACGAAATGTTTTTTGCCGGCTAAAATGGCGCCGGTCCCCCCACCCCCCGAGGTTAACCCCTACCTTACCTGAAAGTGAGGCTGAGCAAAAAAATTGGTTTTAGCCTTGGTTTCTCGGGAAACGGGGTCAGCGGATCAGGCTGGATTTCCACCTAAAAAAATGGCAAAAATTCTAAGTCCCGCGGTGGCGATTCCGGCGAAAAACGAAATGTTTTTTTGTGCCGGCTAAAATGTCGCCGTGAGTTAACCCCGACCTTGTGGAAGTGAGGCTGAGCAAAAAAATTGGAGGGTTAAGCATGGTTTTTCCTCGGCGAAACGGGAAATCAGCGGGATCAGGACAGGCTGTTTCGCCTAAAAATGGCAACAATTCTAAGCCCGCGGGTGGCGATGCCCCCCGGCGAAAAACGAAATGTTTTTTGCCGTTAAAATGGGCGCCGTGGAGTTAACCCGACCTTGCTGGAAGTGAGGCTGGAGCAAAAAAATTGGGAGGTTAAGCCTTGGTTTTCTCGGAAACGGGGTCCAGTGGAATCAGGCTGTTATGCTAAAAATTGGCAAAAATTCCCCAAGCCCCCGCGGGTGGCGATTCCGGCGAAAAACAAATGGTTTTTTGCCGCTAAAATGGCGCCGTGGAGTTAACCACGACGTTGCTGGAAGGTGGAGGCAGACAAAAAATTGGAGGGTTAAGCCTTGGTTTCCCCGGAAACGGGGTCAGCGGGATCATGCTGTTCTGGCCTAAAAATGCAAAAATACTAAGCCCCGGGTGGCGATTCTGGCGAAAAACGAATGTTTTTCGCCGGCTAAATGGCGCCGTGGAGTTAACCCCGACCTTGCTTGGAAGTGAGGCTAGAGCAAAAAAAATTGGAGGTTAACCTTTGGTTTTCACGGGAAATGGGGGGTCAGCTGGGATCAAGGCTGGTTTAGCCTAAAAAATGGCAAAAATTCTAAGCCCGCGGGTGCGATTTCATCCCGGCGAAAAACGAATTGTTTTTTGCGCTAAAATGGCGCCCGTGGGAGTTAACCCCGACCTTGCTGAAGTGATGCGAGCAAAAAAAATTTTGAAGTGTTAAGCATGGTTTCTCGGAAACGGGATCAGCGGGATCAGGCTTGTTTCGCCCCGCTCTAAAATGGCAACAATCTAAGCCCGCGGGTGCGATTCCGGCGAAAAAACAAACGAAATGTTTTTTGCCTGCTAAAATGGCGCCGTGGAGTTAACCCCGAACTTCCTGAAGTGAGGCTGAGCAAAAAAATTGGAGTGGTTAAGCTTGTTTTCTCGGAAAACGGGGTCAGCGGGATCAGGCCTGGTTTTCAACACCTAAAAATTGGCAAAAAATTCTAAGCCCCGGTAAAGCGGTGGCGATACCGCTAAAAACAAAATGTTTTTTGCCGGCGTAAAATGGCGCCGTGGATTAACCCCGACCTGCTGGAAGTGAGGCTGAGCAAAAAAATTGGAGGGTTAAGCTTGTTTCCTCGGAAACGGGTCAGCGGGATCAGGCTGGTTTTCCCCTAAAAATGGGCAAAAATTCTAATCTCGCGGGTGGCGATTCCGGCGAAAAACGAAAGTTTTTTGCCGCTAAAATGGCGCCGTGGAGTTAACCCCGACCTTTGGCTGGATTGAGGCTGAGCAAAAAAATTGGGTTTAAGCCCTTTTTTTTGGGGTTTGTTTTTCTCGGGAAACGGGGTCAGGGGGATCAGCTGGTTCGCCTAAAAATGCAAAAATTCTAAAGCCCGCGGGTGTCGATATCCGCCAAAAACGAAAAGATATTTGCCGGCCTAAAATGGCGCCGTCGAGATAACCCCCGACATTGCGGAAGATGGAGGCTGAGCAAAAAAATGGAGGTAAGCCTTTGGTTTCTTTCTCGGGAAACGGGGTCAGTGGGATCAGGCTGGGTTTTGCCTAACAAATGCATAATTCTAAGCCGCAGTGGCGATTCCAGGAGAAAAACGAAATGTTTTTTGCGGCTAAAAAATGTCGCCGTGGGATTTAACCACGACGTTTTCAGGAAGGTGAGGCTGAGCAAAAAAATTGGAGGGTTAAGCTTGGTTTTCTCGGGAAACAGGGTACAGGCGGGATCAGGCTGTTTTGCCTAAAAATGGCAAAAATACTAAGCCCGCGGGGGCTATTCCGGCAAAAAACATTTCGTTTTTTGCCGGCTAAAATGGCGCCGTGGAGTTAACCCCGACCTTGCTGGAAGTGAGGCTGAGCAAAAAAATTGGAGGGTTAAGCCTTGGTTTCTCGGGAAATGGGGTCAGCGGGATCAGGCTGGTTTCGCCTAAAAATGGCAAAAATTCTAAGCCCGCGGGTGGCGATTCCGGCGAAAAACGAAATGTTTTTTGTCGTCGTAAAATGTCGCCCCGTGGAGTTAAACCCCGACCTTGCTGGAAGTGAGGCTGAGCAGAAAAAAAAAGGAGGGTAAGCCATGTATTCTCGGGAAACGGGATCAGCGTGATCAAGCTGGTTTTTCGCCTAAAAATGGCAACAATTCTAAGCCCGCGGTTGCGATTGCCGTCGAAAAACGAAATGTTTTTTTTGCCGGCTAATGGGCGCCGTGGGAGTTAACCGCCGACCTTCCTGGAAGTGAGGCTGAGCAAAAAATAAATTGAAGGGTATAAGCCTTGTTTCTCGGGAAATGGGGTCAGCGATCAGGCAGGTTCACACTAAAAATTGCAACAAATTCTAAGCCCGCGGGTGGCGATTCCGTAGAACGAAACGAATGTTTTTGCGCTTAAAATAGGCGCCGGTGAGTTAACCCCGACCTTGCTGAAGTATTGCTGAGCAAAAAACTTGGAGGGTTAAGCCTTGGTTTCATAGGAAACGGGGTCAGCGGGATCAGCTGGTTTTCGCCTAAAAATGGCAAAAAATTCCTAAGCCGCGCGTGGCGATTTCCGGCAAAAAACGAAATGTTTTTTTGCCGTCTAACAATGCGCCGTGGCGTTAACCCCGACCTTGCTGAAGTGAGGCTGTATCAAAAAAAATTGGAGGGTTAAGCCTTGGTTTCATCCGAAACCGGGTCAGCGGGATCAGGCTTGTTTCGCCTAAAAATGCAAAAATTCTAAGTCCCGCGGGTGGCGATTCCGGCGAAAAACTGAAATGTTCTTTTGCCGGCTTAAAATGGCGCCAGGGAGTTAACCCCGACCTTGCTGGAAGTGAGGCTGAGCAAAAAATTGAGGTTAAGCCTTGTTTCTCGGGAAACGGGTCAGCGGGATTCAGGCTGGTTTCGCCTAAAAAAATGGGCAAAAATTCATAAGCCCGCGTGGTCGATTCCGCCCAAAAACGAAATGTTTTTGTGACCGGGCTAAAATGAGGCGCCGTGGAGTAACCCCGACCTTGCTGGAGTGAGGCTGAGCAAAAAAATTGGAGTTTAAGCCTTGTTTCTCAGGAAACGGGTCAGGTGGGAATCAGGCTGGTTTTGCCTAATAATGGCAAAATTTCTAATCCCGGCGGTTGGATGATTCCAGGCAAAACCGAAATGTTTTTTTTGCGGGTTAACGCTTTTCTAAAATGGCCCGTGAGTTAACCGCCAGACCTTGCTGGAAGTGAGCTGAGCAGAAAAAATTGGAGGGTTAATCCTTGTTCTCGGGGAAACGGGGGTCATCGGGATCAGGTTGGTTTTCGCTTAAATTGCAAAAATCTCTTAAAAGAAGCCTCGCGGGTGGCATTCTGCGAAAAAAACTATATGTTTTTTGCCGGCTACAATGGCGCCGTGGAATAAACCCCGACCTTGCTGGAAATGAGGCTTGAGCAAAAAAAAATTGGAGGGTTTAAGCCAATGTTTCTCTCGGGAACGGGATCAGCTGGTATCCGGCAGGTATTCGCAAAAAATGGCAAAAATCTAAGCCCCGGTGGTCGATCCAGCTAAAAACGAAAATGATTTTTGCCGGCTAAAATGGCTCCGTGGAGTTAACCCGACCATGCTGTAAGTGAGGCGAGCAAAAAAATTGAGGGTTACAGCCCATGGTTCCGGAAACGGGATATCGGGATCAGGCTCGTTCGTCGCCAAAAAATAGGCAACAATTCTAAGCCCAGCAGGTTGGCGATTCTGCGAAAAAAAACTAAATGTTTTTTTACCGGCTAAAATGGCGCCGTGGTGGTTAACCCCGACCTTCCTGGAAGTGAGGCGAGCAAAAAAATTGGAGGGTTTAAGCTTGGTTTCCTCGGAAAAACCCCGGTGGTGGTGGTTCAGCGGATCAGGCTGGTTTCGCCCTAAAAATTGGCAAAAATTCTAAGCCCGCGTGGTGGCGATTCCGGCCAAACACGAAATGTTTTTTGCCGCTAAAAAGGCGCCGACGAGTTAACCCCGACCTTGCTGGAAGTGAGGCTGAGCAAAAAAATTGGTAGGGCTTAAGCCTGTTTTCTTGGAGAAACGGGGTCACGGGATCAGGCTGTTTCGCCTAAAAATGCAATAAATCTAAGCCCGCGGGTGGCGATTCCGGCGAAAAAACAAATGTTTTTGCCGGCTAAAATGGCGCCGTGGAGTTAACCCCGACCGTGCAGACAGGATGCTGAGCCAAAAAAAATGGAGGATAAGCCTTGGTTTCGTCGGAAAACGGGGTCAGCGGGATCAGGCTGGTTTCAGCCTAAAAATGGCAAAAAATTCTAACCCGCGGGTGGCGATTCCGGCGAAAAAAGGTATTTTTTTTTGCCGGCTAAAATGGTGCCGTGGAGTTAACCCCGACCTTTATTGAAGTGAGGCTGAGCAAAAAAAATGGAGGTTAAGCCTTGGTTTTCACTCGGAAACGGGTAAGCGGGATCAGGCTGGTTTTTCGCCTTAAATTGCAAAAATTCTAAGACCCGGTTGCGATTTCTGGCGAAAAACTAAATGTTTTTTTGCCGGGGAAAATGGGGCGCCGAGGAATAACCCCGACCTTGCTGAAAGATGGGCTGAGCAAAAAAATTGAGGGTTAAGCCATGGTTTCTCGGAAAACGGATCAGCGGGAATCAGGCTTGGTTTTTTCGCCCTAAAAAATTGCAAAATTCCCTTAGCCAGCCGTGAGGCGATCCAGCGAAAAACAAAATGTTTTTTTGCCGCTAAAAATGGCCCGTGGAGTCTAACCCCCGACCCATTGCTGGAAGTGGGGGGAGGCTGAGCAAAAAATATTGGGGGGTTAATCCATGGTTTCTCGGGAAACGGGATCAGCGGGATCAGGCTGGTTTCGCCTAAAAATGGCAAAAAATCTAAGCCCGCGGGTGGCGATTACGGAGAAAAACGAAATGTTTTTTTGCCGGCTAAAATGGCGCCGTGAGTTAAACCCCGACCTAGCTGGAAGTGAGGCTGAGCAAAAAAATTGGAGGGTTAAGCCATTGTTCTGATAAACATGGGTCAGCGGGATCAGGCCTGGTTACGCCTAAAAATGGCAAAAATTCTAAGCCCGCGGTGGCGATTTTCCGGCGACAAAAACGAAATGTATTTTGCGGCTAAAAAGGCTCCGTGGAGTTAACCCCGACCATTGCTGGGGAAGGAGGCTAGAGCAATAAAAATTGGAGGGTTAAGCCTTGGTTTCTCGGGAAACGGGGTCAGCGGGATCAGGCGGTTTCGCCTAAAAATAGGCAAAAAATTCTAAGCCCACTTGTGCGATTCCGGCGAATAACGGAATGTTATTTGCCGGGCTAAAATGGCGCCGTGGAGTTTAACACGCCCGACCTTGCTGGAAGTGATGGCTGAGCAAAAAAATTGGAGGTTAAGCCATGGTTTTCTCGGGGAAACGGGGTCAGCGGATCATGCTGGTTTCGCCTTAAAATTGCAAAAAATTTTTCGAAGCCCCGCGTGGCGATTCTGCGAAAAACTTAAATGTTTTTTGCCGGCGTAAATGGCGCCGTGGATATAACCCCGACCTTAGCTGAAGTGAGGCTGAGCAAAAAAAATTGGAGGGTTAAGCCATTGTTTCTCTGGGAAACGTGAATCAAGCGGGATCAGGCTGGTTTTCGCCTAAAAATGGGCAAAAATTCTAAGCCCGCCGGGTGGGCGATTCCACGAAAAAACAAAATGTTTTTTGCCGTCTAAAATGGCGCCATGGAGTTAACCCCGACCTTGCTGGAAGTGAGCTAGCAAAAAAATTGGAGGTTTAAGCCATGGTTTCTCGGGAAACGGGATCAGCGGGATCAGGCTGGTTTCGCCTAAAAATGGCAACAATTTCTAACCCGCCGGGGGTGGCGATTTCGGCTAAAAACGAAATGTATTTGCCGGCTAAAATGGGCGCCGTGGAGGTTAACCCGACCTTCCTGATGAGAGGCTGAGCAAAAAAATTGGAGGGTTAAGCCTTGGTTACTCGGGAAACGGGTCAGCGGGCTCATGATGGGTTTCACCTAAAAATGGCAAAAATTCTAAGCCCCTGGTGGCGATATCCGAGAAAAACGAAATGTTTTTTTGCCAGCTAAATGGGGCCCCGTGGAGTTACCCCTACCTTGCTGGAAGTGAGCCTGAGCAAAAAAAATTGGAGGGTTAAGCCTTGGTTTCTCGGATACGGGTCAGCGGGATCAGGCTGCTTTCGCCTAAAAATGGCTAAAATTCTAAGCCCGCGGTGGCGATTCCGCGAAAAAAACGAAATTGTTTTTTGCCGGCTAAAATGGCGCCGTGGAGTTAACCCGAACCTTGCTGGAAGTGAGGCTGAGCAAAAAAATTGGAGGTTTATGCTTGGTTTCTCGGAAACGGGGTCAGCGGGATCAGCTGGTTTCGCCTAAAAATGGGCAAAAATTCTAAGCCCTTCGGGTGGCGATTCCGTCCAAAAGCGAAATGAATTTTTTTGCCCGGCTAAAATGGCTCCGTCGAGGTTAACCCCGACCTTGCCTGGAAGTGAGGCTGAAGCAAAAAAATTGGAGGGTAAGCCTTGGTTTCTGAGAAACGGGGTCCGGGATCAGGTGGTTTCGCCTAAAAATGCAAAAATCTCAGCCCTCGGTGGCGATTCCGGCGAAAACGGAATGTTTTTTGCCAGCTAAAATGGCGCCGTGGAGTTTAACCCAGACCTTGCTGGAAGTGTGGCTGAGCAAAAAAATGGAGGTAAGCCTGTTTCTCGGAAACGGGGTCAGCCGGGATCATGCAGGTTTCGCCTAAAAATGCAAAAATTCCTAAGCCCAGCGGTGGCGATTCGCGAAAACGGAATGTTTTTTGCCAGGCTAAAATGGCGCCGTTGAGTTAACCCCGACTTGCTGTGAAGTGTGGCGAGCAAAAAAAATTGAGGTTAAAGCCTTGGTTCCTCGGGAAACGGTCACGGGATCAGGCTGGTTTCCGCCTTAAAATTGCAAGAAATCGAAGCCCGGCGGTGGCGATTCTGGGCGAAAAACTAAAATGTTTTTTTGCCGGGTAAAATGGCGCTGTGGAGATAACCCAGACCTTTGCTGGAAGTGAGCCGAGCAAAAAAATTGGAGGGTTAGACCATGGTTTCTTTTCTCGGGAAACGGGATCAGCGGGATCAGGCTGGTTTCGCCTAAAAATGGCAACAATTCTAAGCCGCGGGTGGCGATTCCAGCGAAAAAACGAATGATTTTTTGCCGGCTAAAATGGCGCCCCGTGGAGTTAACCCCGACCTTTCGCTGAAGTGAGGCGGTGAGCATAAAAATTGGAGGGTTTAAGCCTTCGTTTCTCGGGAAACGGGGTCAGCGGGATCAGGCTGGTTTCACCTAAAAATGGCAAAAATTCTAATCCCGCGTTTGGCGATTCCGGCGAAAAACGAAATGATTTTTGCCGGCTAAAATGGCGCCGTGGAGTTAACCCCGACGGTTGCTGGACAGTGAGGCTGACAAAAAATTGGAGGTTTAAGCCATGTTTCTCTGGAAACGGGAATCAGCGGAAATAGGCTTGGTTTCGGCCTAAAAATTGGCAACAATTCGAAGCCCGCGGGTGGCGATTCCGGCGAAAACGGAAAGGTTTTTTGCCGGCTAAAATGGCGCCTGTGGAGTTAACCCCGAACCTTGCTGAAGTGAGGCTGAGCAAAAAAATTGGAGGGTAAGCCTTGGTTTCTGCGGTAAACGTGTCAGAGCGGGATCAGGCTGGTTTCGCCTAAAAATGGCAAAAATTCTAAGCCAGCGGGTGGCGAATCCCGCGAAAAACGAAATGTTTTTTTGCCGGGAAAATTGGCGCCTGGGAGTTAACCCCGACCTTGCGGAAGTGAGGTGAGCAAAAAAATTGGAGGGTTGCCATGTTTTCTCGGGAAAAGGGACAGCGGGATCAGGGTGGTTTTTTTCCCTAAAAAAGGCAAAATTCTAAGCCCCCGGCGGGTGGCGATTTTCCGGGGAAAAAACGAAAAATTTTTTTTGGCTAAAATGGCGCCGGGGAGTTAAAAACCCCGACCCTTCTGGAAGTGAGGCGAGCAAAAAAAAATTTGGGGGTTTTGCCTTGGTTTCTCGGGAAACGGGGTCAGGGGTCAGGCTGGTTTCCCCTAAAAATGGCAAAAAAACTAACCCCGGGTGGGCGATTCCCGGGAAAAAACAAAAGTTTTTTTCCCGGGTAAAAAGGCGCCCCTGGATTAACCCACCTTGCTGGAAGGAGGGGTAGCAAAAAAAATTGGAGGGTTTTTCCTTTGGTTTCTCGGGGAAAAGGGGTCGCGGGATCAGGCTGGTTTGCCTAAAAATGGGAAAAATTTAAACCCCCGGGGTGGCGATTCCGGGGAAAAAAAGAATGTTTTTTTCCGGCTAAAATGGCCCTTGGAGTTAACCCCCGACCTTCTGGAATGAGGCGGGGAAAAAAAAATTGGAGGGTTTAAACCTTGGTTTCTCGGAACGGGGTCAGCGGGATCAGGGGTTTCCCCTTT
>JAODAL010075182.1:0-14096 GCA_025379985.1 Phyllomedusa bahiana
AAGTGCTCCATAGTTGTTGCGAAATGTCTAAACCCTTTTTCGGGGAGAGGGGGGTTGTCCCCAGTTAAAACGGGAAAAACCTGCCAAAAGTCTGGGGTTTTGGTGAGGGGTTTCCAAACAGGTTTGCTGTATACTCGCTGTAAAGGAAAAGGGAAAGTTTTGGAGATGGTGAACATGCTAAAGGTTGTTGCTAATGGAATACCCCGGTAATAGAGAATTTGGGTAACATGTACAGGTGTCTGGGGGTTTGGGGGGTTGGGGTTTTTGATAGCTACCTGAGCAGGATGGTCCTGAAGCGCTAAGAGTTCCCCCATGGTACATATTTCCCAAGAGGCAAGCTTAAAGAAGGGTCATGAGGACCAGGTGACTTGTTGTGAAGGGAGGTTTTTTTCCCATCTAACCTGCAACAAAGGGAAAGCATTTTTTGGGCTCAGGTGCGCCCCAAGGCCATTGTGTATAGCAAACCTGAGCGGGTGTATTGCCCACATGGATGAGTGCATTTATGACCCCAAAACGGATTTGTATGGGGACCATTTTGTCTCTGCCCTTAGGGGTTGGGAAGACTTGCCCCAAAAACGGACTTTGACCCTGGGGGGGAGCCGGGGCAGGTGAGAAAGCCCTACGGGCTTTTATCAGAGGGGGGGTTTTTAGGGGCGACCGGCTACATGTATTGCCTTTTTCTCCCCTAGTGGAGATTTACCGGGGGGTATATGCGAAGCCACCAAGGGATATGGGGCCTTGGGGAATGGGAGCCGCTCAAGTATTGCAGCTACCAATGGTTGGAAAAGGGGTGGATCGTTAGCTTTTTTTTCAGCCGTTCTTGGGTCGCTCTTTTTGGGAGTAGACAATGTTCGGGGTGGGTGTCTCCCCCCATTTTCCCCACGTTCCGGGTCCCTAGGTCCCCCAAATTGGGAAGGTCCTGGAGACCGTTAAAGGCCCTCCCACTCCAGGTGTTCGGGGGGGTGTGGCGCTGCAAGTTTTGGGGCAGCAGTGAAGCTGGTGAAGGAGGCTTTAACCCCCTGGGTTGAGGCGGTAGGTGGCTGCCTTGAAGAAAGCCATTATAAGGGGTTGGTGGGCTGTGCAGTAGGCATAGGGGCCACGTTAGTGAGGACACGTTTTAAAGTTTAGTCAGTGGGTAGACGGCCAGGGATTTATTTATTTTTGTTCTTTGTGCTCTGTATACTGTGCCTAATAAAGCTGGTTTAGGCCGTTTAAAACCCAAAAACCTTTGGGGTTCCATCCGTTTTTAAACCCCCGCGGCGATCCGTGAGCAGAAGTACCCCCAGGGGTGGTCCAAGATGGCGCCCGGACGCGTGAGGGCGTAATAAAATTATATAATATATTATGTGCGCCTCACAAATGTTCGGCCGCCCTCTTGGACCGGCCCCAGGGGCCTTCATCACAGGATCGCCGCTTTGGTAAGCAAGTGGCACACAGACAAGGTTTCTTTATGGCTTCCCCTGTTTTATTGGTCAGGCAAAAGCAAACAAAACATAAAAACATAAACGGAAAAAAACCTCAGTGCGGCTGGCCACTAACTACACACCTTCAGGTATAGACCCTACCTATCAGTGGTCTGGATCTACCATCCAGACCCACAAAACACAGTATCCTCACTGTACCTTTTTAGGCTTCCCTCAAGCCTCTGGGGGGGCCACAGCCTCTCCTCAGCTCTGCTGCCACACCAAACTCCAGGTATCAGACCACGCCCCCTTGAACTCCTGCAGGTTAAGGGCTTTTATAGCCATCCAGGAACTGGCCCCAAAACCTGGCCTGGAACGTGGGGACGGCCTCCCACCCCAAAGCTGCGACCGTGCCGGGAAAAAGAGACCCATACTGGCTGCAAGGCAGCCATTCTAGCTACCTGTGCAGTTACCTATTGTCACTGACACCAGCATGTCTCCTTCCCCCACCGAACCCAACATTCGGGGGCACGTTTGCAGCAGGTACCCTGCTGAACTCCACCTAGTGGCAGAGACCTGTAACTGTACACGGTCACTAGGCCACAATATATATATATATTTATATTTACTGTGGGGGCCCTATATAACTACCTACCTACAGAGAGAGTTTATATAGGTGCTTAATTGGGGATAATATACCTCATCAGCTACTGAATGAATCTGTAAACTTACTGAATGGGCCTATTTACCTACATTCTGAGGGGATCTATATACCTACCTACAACGGGAGGCCTATATATTTATCTACCTACTGGGGGGCATGTATAGCTACATAATGGGGACCTACCCATTTAACTGCTATGTATCTGACTTTTTTTAATTTCTAATTTTTAGGGTCTAATCTACCTAAAAGGAGCATCTACTTATGTGCCTTCCTACTATATGGGATGTGTACTTACCTACTGGTGGCACAAATGGGGGCCCTATGATTAGTTGGGGGCACTTTTTCTGTTTGGGGCACAATTTCTGTGTGGGGCACCACGTGTTTTTTGTATTTGTTTTTGGAAGATATTAAAACACAACACATGAACAAAGCCTAAAACTGGTATAAAATGAGTCCTAATACTAGTGCAGGTTGAGTATATCAAGTAAAGCACAACATTGCTTGGGAGTTGGGGAAGACCCACTGCAGGGTGCTAGGGAAAATTATTTCCAGTCGGGGTATATGTGCTAGGTTGTGAAAAAGGTTGGCAAATTTAGGAGGATATGTGTTTCAGAGAGAAATAAATCTGTTTGGGGTCTTGCAGTGAGAAAAGTTTAGGAATCATGCCCCAAAATACCTTTTGAGGTAGGCATCTAGGCCACTGTGTAGGAGCAATAGAGTACTATTTAATAGAACAGTTACAATGGCCTCAGGATACAATATTTTCACCTTACAATGGTCTTTCCTAGGACATTGTTTCTGGAAACCTCACTCACCATCCATTGTCACAGACATTGATGGTCTGCTGCGGATGTGATTGATGAACATTATACTTCTACAACCTCTATGTTAGTGAGATGCATGCAGTGATTGGCAGTCTAGTAGCGCCTCTCTACAGTACATTGTGATATTAAATGTTCTGTGCTGCTCACATGTATTAGTGAGGTGCATGCAGTGATTGGGGGTCTAGTAGCGCCTCTCTATAGTACAGTGCAGTACTACATGTCCTGTACTGCTCTTACATGTATTAGTGAGGTGCATGCAGTGATTGGTGGTCTAGTAGCGCCTCTCTATAGTACAGTGCGGTACTACATGTCCTGTACTGCTCTTACATGTATTAGTGAGGTGCATGCAGTGATTGGCGATCTATAGCACCTCTCTACAGTACAGTGCGGTACTACATGTCCTGTACTGCTCTTACATGTATCAGTGAGGTACATGCAGTTATTGGCAGTCTAGTAGCGCCTCTCTACAGTACATTGTGATATTAAATGTTCTGTGCTGCTCACATGTATTAGTGAGGTGCATGCAGTGATTGGTGGTCTAGCATCGCCTCTCTACAGTACAGTGCGGTACTACATGTCCTGTACTGCTCTTACATGTATTAGTGAGGTGCATGCAATGATTGGCGGTCTGGTAGCGCCTCTCTACAGTACAGTACTACATGTCCTGTACTGCTCTTACATGTATTAGTGAGGTACATACAGTGATTGGTGGTCTAGTGGCATCTCTACAGTACATTGCGGTATTACATGTCCTGTACTGCTCTTACATGTATTAGGAGGTTGCATACAGTGATTGTGGTTTCTATTTGTCTCTACAGTGCAGTGCGGTAATCATGTCCTGTACTGCTCTTACATGTATTTTTTGAGGTGCATGCGTGAGAGGTCTGTAGTTCCCCTCTACTGTACATTTCGGTATTACATGTCCTGTACTGCTCAAAACATGTAATAGTGAGATGCATGCAGTGTTTGGGAGGTCAAAGTAAGTCCTCTTCACAGTACAGTGCGGAAAATTACATGTCCTGTTATGCTCTTACATGTAATAGTGAGATGCATGCAGTGATTTGGAGGTCTGTCAGCTCCCTCTCAACGTACAATTTTATAATACATGTCCTGTACTGCCTTACATGTATTAGTGAGGAGCATTGCAGTGACTGGGGGTCTATTTACTTTCTCTCTACAGTACAGTGCGGTTACTCCATGTCCTTTTACGCTCTTACATGTATTAGTGAGGTGCATGCAGTGATTGGAGGTCTAGTAGCGTCTCTCTACAGTACAGTGCGGTAACTACATGTTCTGTACTGCTTTTTACATGTATTAGTGAGGAGATGCGGGTGACTGGTGGTCTATTTACATCTCTCTACAGTACAGTGCGGTACTACTGTCCTGTTCTGCTCTTACATGTTTTAGTGGATGCATGCAGTGATTGGTGGTCTAGTAGCTCCTCTAGCAGTACAGTGCGGTACTACATGTCCTGTACTGCTCTTACATATATTAGTAAAGGTGCATGCAGTGATTGGGGGTTTCTAGTAGCGTCTCTTACAGTACAGTGCGGTACTACATGCCTGTACTGCTCTTACATGTATTAGTGGGTGCATGCGTGATTGGCGGTCTAGTAGCGCCTTCCTTACGGGTATGGTGCGGGGTACTACATGTCCTGTACTGCTCTTTCATGTATTAGTGAGGTGCATGCAGGAATTGGCGGTCTAGTAGCTCCTCTCTACAGTACAGTGCGGTACTACATTTCCTGTACTACTCTTACATGTATTAGTGAGGTGCATGCAGTGATTGGTGGTGTATAGCGCCTCTCTAAAATTTACAGTGGGGGTTTATTACATGTCCGTATGCTCTTTACATGTATTAGTGAGGTTCATGCAGTGATTGGTGGTCTAGTAGCTCCTCTCTATAGTACAGTGCAGTACTTCCTGCCCTATGCCACTCTACATGTGCCATTAAAGCTTTACCATTCCCAAAACATATTACAGAGCTCCCTCAAAATACAATATTAATTGGTTCTGGGGCAACAATTATGGGTATGTTGAAACCATACGTCCCAAATATCACATATATTATGTAAAATCAAATTAAATGCACTTTGTACTTGACAATTCTTTCTTTTTGGTGATGTAAGTAACCACATATTCTGTATGTATTATTTTATTTGAAAAAAAAAAAATGTTAAAAAAAACACAATTATAAAAAAAAAAATCAAATTAAATAAAATGAAGCCGATAACTAATACAGATAAAGCAAGTCCCTATATATATCATCAGAGAGAGCTGCTGGAAGCTGGAAATCACTTTCTATGATGAGGACAGAAGCTTCCTTGGGTCATGTACTTTATACACAATGTACCAGAAAAAAAGAAAATGGGGCCCTCACCTGGTGCCCAAAGAAGACGCTCATCCTGGCACATGCATAGCGGTACAGGACATGTAGTAACACACTGTACTATAGAGAGGCGCTAATAGACCACCAATCACTGCATGCACCTCACTAATACATGTAAGAGCAGTACAGGACATGTAGTACCGCACTGTACTCTAGAGGAGGCGCTGCTAGACCACCAATCACTGCATGCACCTCACTAATACATGTAAGAGCAGTACAGGACATATAGTACCACACTGTACTGTAGAGAGGCGCTACTAGACCACCAATCACTGCATGCACCTCACTAATACATGTAAGAGCAGTACAGGACATGTAGTACCGCACTGTACTGTAGAGAGGAGCTACTAGACCTCCAATCACTGCATGCACCTCACTAATACATGTAAGAGTAGTATAGGACATGTAGTACCGCACTGTACTGTAAAGATGAGCTACTAGACCACCAATCACTGCATGCACCTCACTAATACATGTAAGAGTAGTATAGGACATGTAGTACCGCACTGTACTATAGAGAGGCGCTACTAGACCACCAATCACTGCATGCATCTCACTAATACATGTAAGAGCAGTACAGGACATGTAGTACCGCACTGTACTGTAGAGAGATGCTATAGACCACCAATCACTGCATGCATCTCACTAATACATGTAAGAGCAGTACAGAACATGTAGTATCACACTGTACTGTAGAGAGGTGCTACTAGACTGCCAATCACTGACCTAGAGAAGGACTTGGGAATCCTGGTGAACAGTAAACTTAACTGTAGCAGCCAGTGTCAGGCAGCAGCTGCCAAAGAAAATAAGATCATGGAGTGTATTAAAAGGGGCATAGATGCACATGATGAGAACATTATTCTCCCATTATACAAGTCACTGGTTAGACCACACATGGAATATTGTGTACAGTTTTGGGCACCAGTGCACAGGAAAGACATTGTAGCACTTGAACAGGTACAAAGGCGGGCAGCAAAAATAATACACTAAAAGTTTAGACTAAAGATAATTTAAAATTATTTGGAATTTGGAGTGTTTTCTGGGGGAGGTGACGTTTAGTCAGAAATGTAACTTCCTGTCTTGTTCCTTCTTCCTCTTTCTCGTACCGGAGGAAACAGAAACATTTTCCACCCTCTCCTTACTATACTGTATAATCCTGTTCTGTTACTTCTATAACCATGCTAATGTAGATATTAAGTCAGTGTTGGACTGGGATGTCCAGTGCCCAGAGGTGGAGTTGATTCTAGGGGTCTACCAACTGAGCTGTTTCTGGGATCACTGGTGGAATTTATTTTAGGGGTCCACCCTGCAGCAACTGTTAATGACTGTACATGCCCCCTATACTCTGCCTCTTGCCTTCTGCCTCTCTTTCCCTAGTTTTTGGCCTCTACTGAGGATGTATATGTATTCAAAAAATTCTCTCCGGACTTCCCATGTTCAGGGGCCCACCGGGAGTTTCCCCTATTCCCCTGTGGGCCAGTTCGAGCCTGTGTTAAGTTATATAAAATGTGTTAATATCATTTAATTAAATAATACATAAGTATTGTGAAAACATTCCCATTTAGGATCAGATACTGGCAATAGTGTCTAAAGCCCCAAAGATCAGCAAGGATCTAGCATGACTCCCTAGAGCATGTGTCAAGCTCAAGGCTTACAAGCCGAATCCTGCCGGCCACGTCATTATATCTGATCTGTGAGTGCTTTGCCACCGTGAGCTGGAATGGACAAGGTCTGGACACAGAAGGACCAGCTCTCTACTTTCCCCAGAGGACCCAGCCAGTGCTGGTTAGAGGTAGTGCACCATCTTATATTGGCACCTCCACATCGCTCTGTTCAGCAACTCACAGATGGTGGCAAGGCTGTGACAGCCCTAACCAGGCCTCCTAGCCATCCTCCCGCATAGGAAGCTCGGTGCTAAAGGGGTGGAAGGAGCTGGTTATTATACAACCTTAAAAACCATCTTAGCCTCTAACTGCTACGTATCTGACTTTTTTAATCTGACATTACTGTTAACTGAGATTTTGTATTGTACTCACCAGTATAGGGTATAATAGGGGCTTTGCATAATAGGGATAGGTTCCTGTACAGGGTCGCTCTTTATTGGAGCGAGTGCCCTGTTTTTGCTAGGTAGGGACCTATGGTAGATATGTAGGATTGCAACAAGGACAGTGAAATTGTTCCAATACCGTATACCTACCGTTCAACGTGTACTTTTTATGATGTGTTTTGGGTCATTGTTTGCTCTATAGAGATTTTTTAATCTTATTGAAATAAATGTTATATTTTAGATATACACCCTCCTAGTTTTTGTTGAGTTGTCTTTAAGTGTAGGAGTTTACAGACTGACATTTTTTGTCAGCATCTTCGTGCTCTAGATGTACAGATGTAGCAAAGATAAACTTGAAAGATAACTCACTGTTATATCACAGAACCGAACAACTATTCAATAGCTATTGTACCTTCGGAAACTGGGCCACGGTTCGGTATTCCAACATGATAACGACCCCAAACACACCTCCAAGACAACCACTGCCTTGCTAAAGAAAATGAGGGTAAAGGTGTTGGACTTGTCAAGCATGGCTACAAACTTAAGTCCTATTGATAATCTGTGGAGCATCTTCAAACGAAGGTGGAGGTCTCTAATGGTATGTTCACACCGCATATTTTCACTCCATACTTTGGGGCGTAAGTGCGCTGCAATATGCCCAAAGTGCGACCCAAAAATCCGATAATTCATAGCTCTTATTGAGAGCTATGATTACCTAACGCTTACACAATGGGGAAAGTAAAAAGCAGTGTGAGCACTTCAGAAGTACGCTATGTACCTCACTCAGATCGTGTGAACATACTCTAACATCCACCAGCTCCGAGATGTCGTCATGGAGACATGGAAGAGGATTCCAGTGGCTGTAACCTGTAACGCTCTAGTGACCTCCATGCCCAAAAGAGTTAAAGGGGTTGTCTCACTACAAAGAATAGCTTTCAAAATGTAGGGAACACTAAATGAAGACGTTTTCCAAATATATTGCTTTGTTCATCTTTTTTTGTTAAGGAGCTACAAATTATTTTATCACCTTCTGAGGGCTCTCAGGTTTCCCAAGTGACCGATCTGTGTACTCCTTCTCCCCCTGCTGTTTGTTCTATCTAATAGCAGGGAGTGATGTCATCACACAGGTCGCAGCCAGCAGTGTGAGAGCTTGTGTGTTATCTGATCTTTCAGACAAAAGACACTAATTACTCTACTGTTTACATTAGCTCAGAAGCTTCTCCAGACCTCAGAGAAGGTAATTTATTTAATCTAGACTAATAAACAGAGAAGTCTGAATACACAGAGCTCATATGCTAATTACAGACAGCTTGACCAGGAAGTGACAGAGCAAAGCAGCATTATTTCATTCATGCATCCTAGGAAACTTTGAGATGAGACAACCCCATTAAGGCAGTGCTGGAAAACAATGGTGGCCACACAAAATATTGACACTTTGGGCACAATTTGTCCATTTTCACTTAGGGGTGTACTCACTTTTGTAGCCAGCGGCTTAGACATTGATGGCGGTTTGCTGAGTTATTTTGAGGGCACACCAAATTTATACTGTAATATAAGCTGTACACCGACTACATTGTGTCAAAGTGTCAGATCTTCAGTATTTTCCCATGAAAAGATATATTTACAAAAATGTCAGGGGTGTACTCACTTTTGTGAGATGCAGTATACCGCCTCTTTTCTAAGATATGATCATGCACTTGTATATGTAATTTGATGGTATTCTTGTCAGCTCGGAGCACATTAATGCATATACATATATGTTTTAATATATTTTCATTAAGTGATTGTAAATTTCAATATTATTTGTGTATTTGTTGCAGGTTATATACATCTGTATCACAGTAACTTGTGAGATTGTTATGTAAGGTTTGAGGGTTTACTGCTCAAGAGAAGAACTGAGGTAGAGACTGGGAATGAACAATTTAGGACTTGAGAGAACAGGTCACAAATACTTTTCTAAACTGTGGTAACTAGAAAACAACTCCACCAGAAACTTGAAGGTTGTGAATGGTTTTGCACCCTCTAAAACCGGAAGATGAGGTAGAAGAGTAAAGGTGATGTAACTAAAACTATCTTGAGGGTAGTTTCTGCTGAACTGACTAGACGACTTCCCTTAGAAACTGTAACACAACAGTGATGCCAACAAAATAGGAAAATAGATACTGTACCTGCAAGTCTCCATCCCAGTGAGTCATAAATGGCAGAGTTCTGGTCAGGTGGTGGAGCCTTAAAGGGATATTCCCATCTGAGACATTTATGGCATATCGATAGGAAAAGGCCAAAAAGTTCTGGTCATCAGGAAATATCATAAATGTTTGGTAGCTGATGGGACCCATGCATCAACTCCACTGGTGAGCTCCAAGAAACAACTCCACTGGTGGGCCCCAAGAATTAGCTCTACTGGTGGGCCCCAAGAAACAACTCCACTGATGGGCCCCAGACACCCCAGTCCAACACTGCGTGAACCCAGTTGAGCATCTGTGGAACAACCTCAATGGTGGTGTTTGCTCTATAGATCCTCCCCCACGTGCCCTTCAGCAGCCGTTGGATATTGTCGGCTCCAGATACCTGTGACAACCTATCACGACCTTATTGAGTCACTCTCACCACATCTAGCTTTTATCTCTGCTGCACATAAGGGTTACGCTGGATATTAGATTGTAAGCTCTTGCGAGCAGGGCCCTCACACCGCGTGTCTGATTTGTACGTAGCTTTTTTATAATGTAATGTCTGGTTTGTCTGTGCTTATTCCCTCTATATTGTAAAGTGCTGCGGAATATGTTGGTGCTATATAAATAAAGATTATTATTATTATTAGCTGTTGGTCATAATAATGTGACTCAACTGTTAATATACGACAGATGAGCATTCATTTGATGAGCGGTCACCTCTCCTGACCCCAGCATAAAGATACTCATGTGTGGTTATTTCTACATTGAGAGGGAAATCGGCCGCTGCCTGACACCACTGGAGGCTCAGCTACTCTTAGGCTATGTTCACACGGGGTAATTTCGGCGCGCATTTCGCCATGTATTTGCGCTCTAATACGGGCGAGATGCGCACTGAAATTACGGTAATCCATAGTTCTCATAGAGAACTATGGATTACGCCTCCTCTCCCCGTTCGTACAATACGATCATATTGTACGCGCGGGGAGATAAGTGACATGTCAATTATTTGTGGCGAATACGCGCCGCGAGTAATGCATGTCAATGGGGCCGGTGGGCTGCCGGTCCCCCCCCGAGCCGCAGGAGTACGCACGTATTAGCGCGAGCTCCAGAAACACGTGATGTATGATGTAATACATCATGTGAACATAGCCTTACGGGAATAAAGTATCGGGTATTGAAACCAATGTGTCGATACTACAGTATTTTTTTTTCCTGGCTGCTAAAAAAGAGCCCCATACAGGTTTGATTATCAATTTCACCAAAATCGCCAGGTTTGGACAACTTTGTTTTCATATGTATGACAAGGAAAACGGAATATGTGTTACAGTAGTAAAGTGTTATCTCGTGAACATCTGTTGAATGTTTGCAGCAGCTGCACAGGTAACGCAGGGATGACATAACACAGGTATATGATTATGCATTTTGGGTGGGGGCTCCTTCCTGATTATACACTCAGTGCCTAGGGCAGCAACAACTTTTGATCTGACTCCGTTTTCTACTCCTGCAGCTTAGACTTAGTGATGCAATTATTCAGTAATCAGAATTATACACAGTTTACCATGTTTCCTGATGCACATGACCCAAATTTACAGTCTATCCAGACATCTGAACTTGAAAATCGCTTTCTAGACATTATTAAGTTACAGAGGAAAATCTGTGATGGAACCAGAACAAATTTCCACTAATTAAATGCAAAAACAAAGGCTTTCCCTGAGAGGACACATTTGGGCGTGGAAGCTGGGGAAATGAGGAGGAGATACAGTTATGCTGCGGTATGAGTATGGAAATATTGAGAGGCGTTGTGTTTGTACAGATCTGTGCACAATGCAGCGTAAAAGTTGTCTTATATTGGTACTTAGTTAAAGGAGTTTTCTCACTATACAGTTTCACAGTCACAGGAAGCTTTTCTTTCACTCTGCTCTCCTCAGGCTGTGGGTGGTTCTGTAGCAGTGATTATTTAGCCTCTCACCTTAAATAGCTGAGACATTACAAATAGCAGTACAGGAGATCTAATCTGTAAGGAAACAAAGCTACACAGCCTGTGAGGAGTGGAAGCAAAGGCTTATTAGGAAAACAACAGCTAATCATGTTAGAGATAATTAGGTTTTCTCTGGAGCTCAGTCTCTCTGTGGGGTGACAAAGATTATTATTATTATTATTATTATTTATTTTAAAGCGCCATTGATTCCAGGGCGCTGTACATTCGAGGGGGTTACATATATTACATAAGTCAAATGAGTACAATGATAAGTGATTAATGACAATTGTCACGACAGAGGGAGAGAGGACCCTACCCGCGAGGGCTTACAATCTACAAGGAGGGGGGAAAGAGACAGGAGGTGAGGGGCAGACATGTTTGTGGAGGAAGTAGTGACAACAAGGTTAGTGTAGGTTATAGGCAAGCCTGAAGAAATGGGTTTTCAGGTTGCTTTTGAAGCTGGTGAGAGTGGAGGAGAGTCTGATGTGTTGGGGCAGTGAGTTCCAGAGTGTGGGTGAAGCACGGGAGAAGTCTTGGAGACGGTTGTGTGAGGAGCTGATAAGGGGAGAGCAGAGGAGAAGGTCCTGTGAGGAGCGGAGATTGCGTGAGGGGTGATATTTGGAAATTAGGGCAGAGATGTATGGAGGGGAGAGGTCATGGAGAGCCTTGTAGGTCATGGTTAGTAGCTTGAAATGAATTCGCTGGGCAATGGGAAGCCAGTGAAGGGATTGGCAGAGGGGAGAGGCAGAGGAGTAGCGAGGAGAGAGGTGGATAAGACGGGCAGCAGAGTTAAGGATGGATTGGAGGGGAGCGAGGGTGCTAGAGGGGAGGCCACTTAGACGGATGTTGCAGTAGTCTAGGCGGGAGATGACAAGGGCATGGACCAGCAAGGACAAGATTCCAGCTATCTGCTCATATCATATTACAGAGTATGGTCTGACAAGCAGGTAACCATAGAAACCAATCTATATAGAAAAGGTCTTCATTTAAAAGGGTTGTCTCACTACAAGGATTGCTTTTTATGTTAAAGATCTTGCAAAAACAAGTCACTTTGCAATATGTGTCCATTAACAGTGTCTTACCTATTCCTAGATATCCCCTCTTGTATGGACTGCATCATCTTCTCAGGTCGCTATAGCTACAGACCTGTTTGATCTCTCCTGATAGGCTGCCAGCGCTGGTTGCTATAGCTACAGACCTGCAGCTTAGTAGAATCCAGTAAACACGCCCCTGAATTCAAAGTGAAACCAAGAAAACAGGACTGAGGTAAGATAATTCAATGTAGTGAGACAACCCCTTTAACTATAAAACAGATAAGAATGAGCTGTAGCCAGCAGCTACAGTGCTTACCTCTCCCCTGTTAGTTTGATTTATATCCTCAGACGTATGTCCTGGAGAGTATCCGATGTCAGCCGGAACGCCTCAGCCGTGTAATATAGTCAATCCATCAATAGATAAGTATCGGAACTCCATCCATTAAAAGCCATGTTCTTCATTTAACATCTTTAAAACACCAAAAGAACAAAGAAATGCAAAAGCTACGCGTTTTAGATACACCTTGGATCCTGTGATCAAGGGTCTGAAATGCGAAGGCTTGCGTTTGTTTTTATGGCATTTTAAAGATGTTAAATAAAGAACATTGATTTTAATGGATGGAGTTCCGATGCTTATCTATTGATGGATTGACTATCTTCATTTAACTGTCCCTTCATGTTGAAAGCTAATCTTTGCAGTGAGAAAAAACCCTTTAATATTGCACATTTTTGAGACATTGCATTTCATACCAAGCTCTAAATCTGAATGTTACTTGAAACATACACAATCGAGTCACATTATTATGACCATCAGCTAATCTCCAGAGTAACTGCCATGTGCAAAGACGATCAAAAGCAACATTTGGTTTTGCACATCAAAAAAACTTTGTTTAAAAAAAGCACAAATGCACACTGGTGTGGCAGCAATATATACATATATTCAAATTAAAAAAAACAGTGGCACACTATGGACTAAAGAAACTATCAAAAGGCACATAGGAATTTTGGAAAAAGCATTACTGCTAACTAGGATACATGGAAAAAAAAATTGAGGTTCTTAGTTCACACTTTTGGCCAAAACTGCTTAAGCCCATCTCTAGAGATGGGCGAATTGATTCTAACGAAGTGGAATTCGTTTAGAATTTCAGGAAAACTTCGGTTCGGAACGAAGTCGAACTTTGGGGTACTTCGGGTGAACGAAGTGTGCTTTTGATTGATAAAATGGCTGCGAGCACATGGCTCTACATGGGGCAAAGCACTCTGGGAGGAAGAAGGGCATAGCCTGCATGACATGTGCAGAGATGAAGCCAATCAGAGACCGGCGGGATTCTGTGACGTCACCGCACTATATAAGTCCGGCCGCGACGCCGGGAGCTCACACTCCTCTCACTGTGCTCATCAGGGAAGGTGCTGCCGCGACTGATAGCTCTTACTGAAGAATTGATTTTATATAGCGATTTCTGTGGGGTGTCTCAGCTTGTCTCAGAGACTGTTCTCTTAATGTTCTATTTCTAATTTTTTGGATATTGGATCTGAAATCCAGTGTGCGTCCACGCAGCTGCATTTTACATTCAATATCCAAGGGGG
>JAODAL010075183.1:0-14096 GCA_025379985.1 Phyllomedusa bahiana
GTGCCACTTGTGGCCTACTCCTGTTTTTGCCACCTCCAGAATTTGGCCTTGTGCCACTGTCTGAACTCATGCTGCTGCTGTGGCTGCTGCCATGTCCTCCACACTGTGTCATTGTGCCACTGCCTGACCTCATACTGCTGCCCCCGTGCCCCTCCACACGTGTGATGTGCCATTCTGTGGCCTAATATTTATTTTGCGCCTCCAAATGTCATTGTGCCATTCCTGACCTCATCTGTTTGCCGCCGTGACCTCCACACTGTATCATTGTGCCACTCTGGGGCCTTATACTGTTTTGCCACCTCCGAATGCATTGTGGCCACTGTCTGACCTCATACTGCTGCCGCCGTGACCTCCACACTGTGTGATTGTGCCACTCTGTGGCCTAATACTGTTTTGCCGCCTCCATAATGTCATTGTGCCACTGCCTGACCTCATATGCTGCCGCCGTGCCCTCCACACTGTATCATTGTGCCACTCTTTTGCCTAATACTGTTTTGCCACCTCCAGAATGCCATTGTGCCACTGTCTGACCTCATACTGCTGCCGCCGTGACCTCCACACTGTGTGATTGTGCCACTCTGTGCCCTAATACTGTTTTTCCGCCTCCATAATGTCATTGTGCCACTGTCTGACCTCATACTGCTGCCGCCGTGACCTCCACACTGTATCATTGTGCCACTCTGTGGCCTAATACTGTTTTGCCACCTCCAGAATGCCATTGTGCCACTGTCTGACCTCATACTGCTGCCGCCGTGACCTCCACACTGTGTGATTGTGCCACTCTGTGGCCTAATACTGTTTTGCCGCCTCCATAATGTCATTGTGCCACTGTCTGACCTCATACTGCTGCCGCCGTGACCTCCACACTGTATCATTGTGCCACTCTGTGGCCTAATACTGTTTTGCCACCTCCAGAATGCCATTGTGCCACTGTCTGACCTCATACTGCTGCCGCCGTGACCTCCACACTGTGTGATTGTGCCACTCTGTGGCCTAATACTGTTTTGCCGCCTCCATAATGTCATTGTGCCACTGCCTGACCTCATACTGCTGCCGCCGTGACCTCCACACTGTATCATTGTGCCACTCTGTGGCCTAATACTGTTTTGCCACCTCCAGAATGTCATTGTGCCACTGCCTGACCTCATACTGCTGCCGCCGTGACCTCCACACTGTGTGATTGTGCCACTCTGTGGCCTAATACTGTTTTGCCGCCTCCAGAATGTCATTGTGCCACTGCCTGACCTCATGCTGCTGCCGCCGTGACCTCCACACTGTGTGATTGTGCCACTCTGTGGCCTAATACTGTTTTGCCGCCTCCATAATGTCATTGTGCCACTGCCTGACCTCATGCTGCTGTGGCTGCCGCCGTCACCTCCACACTCTGTCACTAATGTTGCCACCTGAGCTCTCAGCTTGTTTTTTTCCAGCTTTCGCTGGCATGACTTTATCAGGCTACATTCCCGCTTCAGTTTTTTGGTCAGTTTTGCCCTCTTAAGTGCCCAGGGAATTTTATAGTGAAGCGATTCTAAGAGCGGCGGCAGTCATCTGCGTGTCATACTAAAACACAACATTGTATGAAGACCAAACCAAGCTCCCTCTGCATATTTAAGCATGGCACAACGTTCTACAGCACCCTGCAGGCTCTGGGCAGCCTGGAAATAGCTGTTTTTTAACGCGATTCGTGCCGAAGTAATTCGGAACGAATTTATTTTTGTCGGAAAATTCGGCGAAGTGACCGAATCGAATTTTTGAGAAATTCGCCCATCTCTAGTTATAAGCTATTTTGAGTGGAATAACTATCTGTCTTACACGCAGACATTTTTGAAGTTTGAAAATGGTAAATTTTTCTAATTTTTCACGATACTTTGATATTTTTTCACAAATAATAAGGACTTTTTGAATCAAAATTTCTTACTATCTTAAAGCACAATGTGTCACGAGAAAACAATCTCTGAATCACATGGATAGGTTAAAGTGTCAAAAAGTTATTCTCACATACAGTGATATATTGCAGATTTAAAAAATGGGGCTCTGTCAGAGAGGCCAAAACTGGCTCCGGCGGTAAGGGGTTAAGGATGTGTTATCTCCTTTTTTATATTACAAAACTGTAAAAAATGAGTGTGAAGATAACAGAGAATAGGAAGCAAAAGGAAGAGAAAAACACATCATTTCAGGATCAGACTCCACAGGGTTTGTTTGCTGTCTGTGACAATGAAGACTGTATATGACAACATGTGAGCTGTATACACAGAACAATAGTAAATTGTTCATTTAAGACTATATGAAAACTAGCTTAGTAAGTGTATATACCCTTTAAATGAAATTATTTAACATGAAAAAGATTTATACTGTGGAAGGCATAAACACACATGATTTTCCTGGTGGCAATATCTTTGTAAATAGCCTTTGTAGCTCTGCTGATAATCCTTTTTACTCCTCTAAAATCTTGCTTGGAGGTCATGGCCTGTTTATGGTGAAATGACGTACTTTCCAATTCTGGACTATGTCCAAACAATGCCCAATGGAAAATTCAATAGTTTAGAAATTCCTCTATAAACAATTCCATCAGTATGTTTTGCAACAATGAGGTTGTTATGATGTTGAGACATTTCACTGGTTTTACCCATCAAGAGATGTTTCTTGTGTGACACCTTGATGAGACATCTTTTTATAGGCCATCAGTTGAACTAGCTGATATTATTTTTCACTAATTGGTAGGATTTCTTTCTAATTACTTATAGATTTCAGGTAGTGTCATGACTTTCCATGATTTTTTACACCTCTCTTTCTTCATGTGTCCAATACTTTTTCCTTGTGTCATTTCTCATTATTACAAATAACTTAATTTATGGACATCTATGGTTTAATTTGTGTGACTGTGTGAAATGGATGGGTTGTCACTGACATCTGGTGAGAATGTCAATAGCCTCTTTAGAAATTTATTTACTTAGTAAATTGGGGACGTGTTCAATACCTATTTCTCCTGCTGTATGTTATGCTAAATAAGCAATGAACCACATGACTCAACTCAAGTTTTTAATGAATTTCAAAATTTTCCTTTTCGACATTGAGGTATTAACCATATACTATTTGTACCAAGTAGCTTAGTAGACGAATATGGATTCTCGTATAAGCTCATCACAAGTTGAAATATACTATTTGAATAGGCTTTTGAATATTGAATGTTAAAGTGTACCTCCAATTATAACATAGCTTTACAAAAATTAACAGTACAAGCAAACATAACAAACTTTGAAATATATCAAATTAAGGAAAAATACTTCCTTTCTAACATATCTGCCTCTTCTCCCCTCTCAGTAAACTCTAATGGGCAGCTGAAATCTAAGCTCTCAGTGAAGCTTAGTGTCATGGTACTAGTGGATACAGCTGGAATCCAATGGCGAGGACTGGTTTGAACACAGCGAAGGCAAATGCAGACTGGAACAGAAGGCAGAGATGGAGACTAGATCCAGACGAGGTCAGGAGGAGCGCAGTAGTGATACGTAGGTATCAAAAGTTTGCAGGGTAAACCACAAAGCTGAGGAACTAACAGGAAGGCAAGCTCCAGGCTAGAGGACTGCAAGCAGGAGCTTAACACAATACTCAAGCAATGGGAGTCAGGCTTGAGGAGTTTATATAGGCTAACAACAGGAAACAGGAAACAAGATGGCACCCAGCAGAGACAAGATCCACCATCTTGACTGAGGGCAAACTTAAGGGCAAACACAGTAAACAAGTTCCAAGGTATAGCAGGAGATTCCTGACACTTAGTTCCAGACTTACAGGAAATAGATTCCTTTTGTGATTTACAACTGATTGAACAGATATGAATGCAGGAGAGATTGAGTACAGGAGGCTTATAAAAGAAGAAGGAAGTATTTTTCTTTAATAAAATTACTCCCATTCTCATCATGTTTTTGTGCCCATTCATAGTATCCATTGAGCAAATATCCAAATTAATCTACATTTGCCCTATCAAAGTATATGGTTTCCGCATCAGACACAAGCGTGTATATTAGGTAAATAGGGCAAATGTAGATTGATTTGGATTGTGTTTGCCCTATGGATCTCTATGACCCAGTCATGGTCCCACCATAGTGTCCATGTGGAAATTTCTTTTTACTGTATCACAATGGAAACTAAAAAACGAGGACAAAAAATGTGATGTGATTGGGAGTATATGTTACAAAGTGTGGGTTTTCCCTGTTCCCTTGTGAGCCTGTCCAAGCCTAACACAGTATGCACAGTATGCTTCTGTCATGCAAACACAACACCATATAAGCAGCACTCGATAAAAACTAAAAAACAGTCAAAGGCAAAATAGGATTTCTTTCAAAAAGCATTTTTGCTACTCTAGAATACATGACAATTTGAGGTTCTTAGTGTACATTTTTTATCACAACTGTAATAGCCCATGTACCGCGGCAAGGTGACTTCAATACTAGTGATGAGCGAACAGTAAAATGTCCGAGTTCGATTAGAACTTCGAACAGTAGTGGTGTTCGGGTCGAGGTTTGACTTGAACTCGAACCCCATTAAAGTCAATGGGAGATGATGTTTGGGTTAATTTTTATACCTATACAGGTGAGGAGAAGCTGTAATTACCATCCATAACAGTAAACTGGATACGTGTTACAATTTAGTGAAGAATTTGGCTCTAAGAGTGACAGAAAAAAATTGAGAGGTTAAAATACTTCATTCTTTTCAATGGCTAACTGAAGAGATGGGAACAGCTTGCAAGCAGGGGCGTAGCTATAGGAGGTGCAGCGGTAGCAGCTGATATGGGGCCCTGCATCTTGAGGGGGCCCAAAAGATCCTTTGACACATAAGAATACACCAGTATTGGAAATAGCACATGGTAACAGGGGCCCCATTTCACTTTGGGCGCCAGGGCCCAAGAACGGCAGTACCATTGGTGGCAGCAAGAACTTGCCAGTGGGGAACATGGAGGTTCTGGTTAAACTAGATTAGACGGCAGTCAAAAAACAAAATCTACGCAAAAACAATACAACATCAGCAACACTTTACGGCACTAAAAATGGTCAAAGAGGACATAAGAATGTCCTAGCATAGGTTCCCACCCTTGGGGTCACCTTGCCGCGGTATGTGGGCATTTACAGTTTTGATCAAAAATGTACACTATGAAATTTTTTCATATATTTCATAGTAGCAGAAATGCTTTTCCAAAAAATTCTTATGTCCCCTTTGACCGTTTTTAGTGCCTTTAGAGTACTGCTGATGTTGTATTGTTTTTGCATAGCTTTTGACTGCCAGTGTGCACCTATACTTTTATTTTTCAAAACGCATGTGCTAACCAGATTTTGTTTTTTGACTGTTTGTATGAGGAAGTGGCTAGTCCCCAGCTTGGTTTATGCATTCAGCCCGTCAACACAGGCTTTTTAATCAGATCAGGTTTGTAGCTGGAGCCTTATAACCCTGAAATGTGGAGGTCTAAACAGACACCAAGAGAGATAGCATGTAACGTAGGTTCCCACCTGAATTGGGGTCACCTTGCCGCGGTAGGTGGGCATTTACAGTTTTGATAAAAAATGTACACTAAAAACCTCAATTTTTTCATATATTTCATAGTAGCAGAAATGCTTTTCCAAAAAATGTCCTCTTTGACCGTATTTAGTGCCTTTAGAGTGCTGCTGATGTTGTATTGTTTTTGCATAGATTAGACAGCAGTACTATTGGTGGCAGCGAGAACATGCCAATGGGGAACATGGAGGTTCTGGTTTGACTAGATTAGACGGCAGTACCATTGGTGGCAGCAAGAAAATGCCAATGGGAAACATGGAGGTTCCAATTCAAAAAGATTAGGCAGCAGTACCTGTGGTGGCAGCAAAAACATGCCAATGGGGAACATTGAGGTTCAGGATAACAGGACTTATTACATTTGGTGGTAGTACAGGTGGAAACATTTAGAAAATAACGATTTGGAGGGCTACGGCTGGATGCAGGGTCTGATATCCACTGAAGAACAGATTGGCGACACTGGTCAGTAATGAGATGCACAGGGAACTGATCAAACGATGACAGGCCTAACGGTCCTGCCACTGACAATGTGCTCGCTTGTGTGTTGTCCGGAGCACTGGAAGGAGTGCCTTTTCTCGTACCTGTATCTCCACTTCCTATGCCCCTCCTTGCTCGCTTACCACCTATAGTTCTCACTATGTTCAAAAGCTAAATATTGTAGCTCTGCACGTGGCAAAAGATATATAAAAGATAAAAAAGAGAGAAGTGTATTTATATATATGGATCCCAATAACACACTGAAATATATCAGTGTTATGTGGACTTAAAATCTGGCAAAATTACACTTTTTGGCACTGAGTAAGATTTAGCAACAGAGAGATATCTATTTCCTGGATAAATATGCCAGGTGTGACAATAACACACGGCATATTTGAAAGGTACTTCAGCCCAAAACTGCCAAAAATGAACTTTTCTCCATTGAGTATAATTTTCACCAACCAACCACTATTTAAAATATATTTCTTTGTATAGGAGATTTGGAGACGGTGTATTATACAATTGCTGAACCCCCAAAACGGCAAAAATAAACTTTTGTGCACTGAGTATGTGTCACGGTTCACGCCGCGGTCCCTGCTATGGAACGTCACCGCGCCTGTGTCTCTGGTGCTTCTGGCTCTATTCACCCACCTGTCCCGACTCCTGCTTGCAGGTCTCAGTCACCATGGCTTCCTCTAGCTTCCTGTCTTCCTGTGCGCACATGTGCTCCCTCTAGGGGCACGCGGGCGGCATTGCATGGTACTTAAGGAGTCGGTGGTCCTTGGTCCGGCCCAGTGACCTGTGACCTCTGGCTTCTTAAGGAGCTTCCTCCCTCAGGCTGATGTCAGTTCGTTGTTGTTATCAGCATTAGAGCTCGACCCCTAGGCTGCTGCTTGCTGCCATATGCTATACGTTTATCTGCATGTATACCTGCTTGCCTGTTGAACACCTGCCGTTGCACCTGCTGGCCAATTCCTGTTGCTTGGCCTTGCCTAGTCCGCTACGTACCTGGACCGTGCCAAACGCTCTCTGGCTATACCTGGACTGTCACCCGTTGAACGGCTACACCTGCGGTGCCCGGCCTCCGTTACTGCATCTTCTACCGAGACCTGCACTTTGGCTACCCACCGCCTGCACTCACCATCTGCGCTCGCGGTGGGCCCTGAGGATCCTTCCTCCCTAGGCGTTTTCCAGCCGGCCTGGTTGGAATACGTTACAGTATGATTGTATGAGTATGATGTTTATGAATTACGCATTATGTGAGCCTGCAAATGCCGCCAAATAACAGCTTTTGTGTCAGGGAAAGATGCAGACAGCAATACCAAACTCCGTAACTAGTGCTGTCTATGAGTAACTAAGCTAAATAGAAGCTTTTCCTGTCTAAAATCGCTAAGAAACAAATCTCGTGCCTGCCTGAATGCAAGCAAGCAGACAGAGAGCAGTCTGTAAAGTACAGAGAGTGAGCTGAAAATAGCGTTTACAAGGGAATACAGTGAAATATATATAACATGGTCATGTGATTTTAGCAGCCAATGAGAGCCCTACACCTCAGCAATGAAGTTTTTGACTCTTCTCTGTGCTCTGCACTGATTGGATGGCCGGCAAAATTGCAGGAAGCAGCTAAAAATGAAACTAAAACTAGCGCGTTGAACGCACATGTCGAATATGAACTTTACTCGAACAAAGCATAAAAAGCTTGGTTCGGTTAACGTTCTAAAAAATCAAGAAGTTCGACCCGAACTTAACTTTTCATAAATGGTTCGATCAACACTAGCGGAGACCATTGCAGCAGTCTGGTTGAGAGAGGTGGAAGACCGTGGCAGCAGTCTGGTTGAGAGACATGGAAGACCATGACAGAGGTCTGTGTCAGTGAGATGGAAGACTAACAAAACATCACTTTTATTAGTACATTAGTCAAAATAAAATATTCTAACTAAAGATGGGTGAATTCCTAAAAAATTCGGTTCGCCGAAATTTCCGACAAAATCCGTTTCGGTCTGAATTACTTCGGGATGAATCGCGTTAAAAAACAGCTATTTCCTGGCTGCAGAGAGCCTGTAGGGTGCTGTAGAACATTGTGCCATGCTTAAATATGCAGAGGGAGCTTGGTTTGGTCTTCATACAATGCTGTGTTTTAGTATGACACGCAGATGACTGCCGCCGCTCTTAGAATCACTTCACTCTAATATTCCCTGGACACTTACGAGGGCAAAACTGACCAAAAAACTGAAGCGGGAATGCAGCCTGATAAAGTCAAGGCAGCGCCAGCTGGAAAAAAACAAGCTGAAGGCTAAGATCCTACCATAGCGTCAAAGAACACAGTAGTAGGTTACTGGAGCCCCCACAGATCACAGCACAGTAAGGGGACGTCACAGCAGGGGTCACTCCATGAGGCCAGAGCTTTAAACCGTCACAAAATAAGACAGAACCTGTTCTGTTAAACGCTGATACATGTAGGGGGGCCCCCCCGAATGAGTGGAGAGGGTGTCGGCAGTAATTTTGCATTGACGTCTCTGATCCTTTTGCCCTTCCTTTCATCCGTCAGTGTCCGCTTTCAATCGGTCAATAATCCATCAGTATTGCTAAGGCCAAAAACAAACAAGAGTTGATCCAAAACAGAGATGACCAGTAAATGGGATATTTGCATGTCTTCTGTATCCACTGTATCCACTCTGTATTCACTCCTGCTTTTGGCTAGACAATCCTGATCCTTCCCATTCCTTCTGACAGGTGAAAAGAAGGGGAAAACTAAACATAGTGGCAACGTCATAGAGTGGTGAGGGTGGAAACAGCATTAGGAAACCACAGGTTGTTCCAGTGAGACAGCGGTCACTTGGCAGCAGCATGAGTAGGCCACAGAGTGGCACAATGACAAATTCTGGAGGTGGCAGCAACAGCAGGAGCCCACAAAGTGGCACAATGACACAGTGTGGAGATGACGTCATCAACAGCAGCAGCATGAGGTCAGACAGCGGCACAATTACATTCTGGAGGTGGCAAAAACACGAGTAGGCCAAAGAGTGGCACAATGACACAGTGTGGAGGTCACGGCAGGAGCAACAGCAGCAGCATGAAGTCAGACAGTGGCACAATGACAGAGTGTGGAGGTCACGGCATCAACAGCAGCAGCAGCATGAGGTCAGACAGTGGCACAATGACATTCTGGAGGTGGAAAAAACAGGAGTAGGCAACAGAGTGGCACAATGACAGAGTGTGGAGGTCATGGCAGGAGCAACAGCAGCAGCATGAGGTCAGACAGTGGCACAATGACACAGTGTGGAGGCCATGGCAGCAGGCACAGCCGCAGCATGACGTCAGAAAGTGGCACAATGACATGCTGGAGGTGGCAAACACAGGAGTAGACCACAGAGTGGCACAATGACAGAGTATGGAGATCACTGCAACAGCAGCAGCATGAGGTCAGAAAGTGGCACAATGACAAATTCTGGAGGTGGCAAAAACAGGAGTAGGCCACAGAGTGGCACAATGACAGAGTGTGGAGGTCTCGGCAGGAGCAACAGCAGCAGCATGAAGTCAGACAGTGGCACAATGACAGAGAGTGGCGGGCACGGCAGAAGCCACAGCAGCAGCATGAGGTCAGAGAGTTGCACAATGACACAGTGTGGAGGTCACGGCATCAACAGATGCAGCAACATGAGGTCAGACAGTGGCACAATGACAGAGTGTGGAGGTCACGGTAGCAGCCACAGCAGCAGTATGAGGTCAGACAGTGGCACAATGACACAGGAGTAGGCCACAGAGTAGCACAATGACAGAGTGTGGAGGGTACGGCATGAGCAACAGCAGCAGCATGAGGTCAGACAGTGGCACAATGACACAGTGTGGAGGTCACGGCAGCAGGCACAGCAGCAGCATGAGGTCAGACAGTGGCACAATGACATTCTGGAGGTGGCAAAAACAGAAGTAGGCCACAGAGTGGCACAATGACAGAGTGTGGAGGTTACGGCAGGAGCAACAGCAGCAGCATGAGGTCAGATAGTGGCACAATGACAAAGTTTGGAGGTCATGGCAGCAGCCACAGCAGTAGCATGAGGTCAGACAGTGGCACAATGACATTCTGGAAGTGGCAAAAACAGGAGTAGGCCATAGTGTGTCACAATGACAGCGTGTGGAGGTCACGGCAGGAGCAACAGCAGCAGCATGAGGTCAGATAGTGGCACAATGACAAATTCTGGAGGTGGCAAAAACAGCAGTAGGCCACAGAGTGGCACAATGACAGAGTTTGGAGGTCATGGCAAGAGCAACAGCAGCAGCATGAGGTCAGACAGTGGCACAATGACACAGTGTGGCGGTCACGGCAGCAGGCACAGCAGCAGCATGAGGTCAGACAGTGGCACAATGACATTCTGGCGGTGGAAAAACAGGAGTAGGCCACAGAGTGGTACAATGACAGAGTGTGAAGGTCATGGCAGGAGCAACAGCAGCAGCATGAGGTCAGACAGTGGCACAATGACACAGTGTGTAGGTCACGGCAGCAGGCACAGCAGCAGCATGAGGTCAGACAGTGGCACAATGACATTCTGGAGGTGGCAAAAACAGGAGTAGGCCACAGAGTGGCACAATGACAGAGTGTGGAGGTCTCGGCAGCAGCAACAGCAGCAGCATGCGGTCAGAGAGTGGAACAGGACAATATCTGGAGGTGGCAAAAACAGGAGTAGGCCACAGAGTGGCACAGTGACATACAGTGGAGGTGACAGCAGGAGCAACAGCATGAGGTCAGAGAGTGGCACAATGACACCAGTTTGGAGGCCACGGCACCAGCAACAGCAGCAGCAGCATGAGGTCGTAGAGTGGCACAATGACAAAGTGTGGAGGTGGGTGGCAATACCAGTTCCTGGTAAAGATGGTGGTTGGCAGATGGAGAAACTGGCAGCAGATGTGTGGCATCAGGTGGGTGGCGGCATCAGAATAGTGGCTGAGGCAATTAGTTTAAACCCAGACTCATTTCTCAAAGTTTGGGTGAGGCGTCATGGCTGATGTAAACTGACGCCTAAGGCATTGGTGTGTGGAAATCCTGGCCGATCCACGCCTGATTAATCTTGACAAAGGTTAGTCGTTCCACATTTCCCGTGGGCAAGCTGGTTCTCCTTGGAGTAACGATGGCCCCCGCCGCACTCATCACCCGCTCTTATGCCACACTACTGGTCGGGCAGGACAGCTTCTCCACTGCAAACTCGGCAAGTTGCGGCCACACATCCAGTTTGGCTGCCCAGTAGTCCAGTGGATCTTCTAACTGGGGCGGCAGAGTGCTGTCCAAGTAGGCCACGACCTGTTGGTTCAGGGTCTGCTCCAGGTCCTGCTGCTGCTGCTGGCGAGTGCCCTCCTCACTAGGCGGGTGAAGGAAGCTGCTCATCAGCGACTCCAGACTTAGGTTTTTGCTGATGGAGCTGGTACTGCTCCTACCCCCCCACCCTCCCACAGCAGCCGCGGAAGTGGTACGTGAGCACTGAAGAACCCCCCGGTCAGACCTGTCAAGGGGGGACGAGGCCGAAAAATAGGCAGGGGCCAACTGACTGGGAGGATGTCCTATGTATTTGTTTTTTTCCCCCCCTCCACAGGGGGGAAAAAGGCTCCCTTTTTGGAGGGGTAGCGGGGGTCCAATGGGGGTTGGAGCCAGAAGTCACCCCTCCCCGGATGGTGACAAATCGGCTGAAATTTGTCAGGCAAATTACATGCTGGGGGTCATCTGCGGAAGTGACTCGAGGACCCCCTGCCCCCATCCCACTGTATAGGCCACGGTGCTTCGGGTCATCTGTCTCGTTTTCCTCTTTCCCATTACCTTCTCCCGATGCCCGCCCTCCTCCCGTCCCCTGTGTAGAAAAACCACTCTTTTCACAGACAATGTTTTGCTCCAATGTCCTCCTCCACCTCCAGTAGTCCCCACCGGACTCATGGGGCCCCGCGAATTAGTCGCTACGTCTCCATCCCCTGCCCAAAAAATTTTTTCAGCATCTTTTCCCGGGGACATAAGCAGGGGAATAACGTTATTCATCCGTAGCCTCGACTGACAAATGTGGCACCCTAAAGGCCCTTTCAGCAAAAACGGCGGTGTCCGCATTAGCGCCACGGGCTGACATCAAAGTTACACAGGGAGAAACCCCTGTCTGCCTTGGATCATAAAAAAATCTTAATGGGCCTTTTTGTTCATACAGCGGTCCAACATGTGCAGGGTGGAATTCCAACGGGTGGAAACATCGCATTCAGCGTGTTGGGGGAGGGCCCTTCTGCCGCGCAACTCGAGGGGGGGGCCTGGCTTTGTAGGAATGCTGAATGCTCACAGTTTCCTGGCCATTTTCAAATTTTGAAATCGGTGGAAGACTTTAGGAACCTTTTCACAAAAGATTGAAACCCCTGCGCCATCAGGGGGGGGGCCTCCCCCTCGGGGGCCGCGCGGACACCATGTTCCTCCCCTTGCCGTCACCATGGGTTTCCCATTTGCATTTGGGGCCGGAAAAAGCCACACATCGATTTCTTTCTGATGACGCGAAGCAGTTCCTCCCCTGTGTACTTCGTTCGCCGACAAAACCAGGGGTAGAATGCGTGACACCGCTTGCCCTACAAGTAGTAGATAAGCAGTACTTTTTGGGGCTGAATGGGGTGGTGGAGGAGGGGGGGAAAGGGGACATTGGCGCAGGACACGTTTGACAACGTGGAGGGGAAAAACGGGGGTCTCCTTCCAAGTTTTGGTGGGGGGTGCGGAAATCACATTCACCAGGGGGCCTAATGGAACATGTACTGGCCCGACCGAGTTACAGCTCCAATTCAACGCTGCCGTGCCCTTTGGAAAAAACCAAAATAAGCTCAGGAAACTCCCCACTTTTTTTCTACAATTTGTGAAGGGCTGGTACTGCCTTTTTAAAAAAAAATTTTCGGCTTGGAACTCTCCCCCTCGCTCAGCACAAGCCATTAATTCTCTGAAACGGTGCAGAGTCCACCATTTGGGAAAAGGGGAGGGACTGCCACCAACAACTTGGGAGGAGCACGGTCAGCTTCTGCACCTAGGATGGTTGGACCTTACGTTTCTTTTTGCAATCGCCTCGTTGAACGGACTGCTGGCGCATGAGTAGCGAGGACAGGAGCGTCGGGAGGGATGAGAGGCAAAGAGAAAACGCTCCCTTCACAGGGTTTGGTGGAACCTTGACTGGCTGCAATGGAGCTCCCCATGGGCGCTGCGCTGCTGTAGCGGCGGATGGACCACCACATCTGAGCCCGTTTCCCCCGGGGCCACCGGATGGTGACGCTGCTGTGTTGACCAGGCCATGGTGCCACTAGTCCCGGCCACATTTTCCCCTTTTGCCCACAGATTCTATTAACCCTATTTGGCTCCTCATATTTTGGCGATTATTATCACAAAGTTAAAATCGGCACTTTTTTTATTTTGACGAAATTTTTATTTTTTTTTTTTGTTTTTTTTTTTTTTTTTTTTTTTTTTTTTTTTTTTTATTTTTTTTTTTTTTTTTTTTTTTTTTTTTTTTTTTTAAAAAAAAAATTTTTTTGGGGTTTTTTTTACCACAAAATTAGTTAGATTAGAGATTGGAAATTTTATTGTTAGGTAGAGAATTAGGTAGAGCATCCACGCTGTAAAGAACGGGGAGGGGGGGGGGGGGGGGGGGGGGAACAAGCAACTCTATAAAAAAAAAAACTGGGTAATTTCCCAAAATTAGTGTAGACATTGCAGCAATCTTTAAATTTTTAAAGTTTTCTATTAAATTTTCCTGGGTATTTGGGGGCCTAACTTAATTTTTGGAACACATCTTTTTTTAGAACTGCAGGGCTCTTTGTTAGGTGCAAAACCCCTTTTAAATTTTTATATACATTTCAGTAGGGGGTTCATTTCAATTTTGCCCATTCCACCTTTTGTCTAATCTACCTTGCATTAAATTGGAATCCAGCAATTTTTTGTCACACAGGTTTATAGGGGGCCAAAAAAACCTTTATTATCCGAAAATTCGATACGTGTTTTTTGCACTTTTGCCCATCCAGATTTTTTTCTTGAGGCCCCTTGCACTTTGATGTGAATGCAGCAATTTTTTATCACCACAGGGGAAAAAATTAAA
>JAODAL010075184.1:0-14096 GCA_025379985.1 Phyllomedusa bahiana
AAATTTTTTGGCCAATTTCCCCCCCCCCCGCGCGTACTTACATCGTATTTTTTCGGGGGTAATAAGTGAATGCCCAATTTTTTCGGGGCGATTACACACCCGTAGTAATGTGTAAATGGGGCGGGCCCCGGGCCTGGATAATGTCACGCGACTCCCAAAACACACGGCATATTGCGGCGTTTTTACTGAAAGCACCGCTTTTACCCGTTGAACAACCCTTAAAGGTTTTTGTCGGTTTTTTTTTTTTAAGTACATTTTTGCTACTATAACAAATAAAAAGTCAGTCTTATAACGTTTACTTCATGCCCCTGGGGTGGGGTTTGTCATTCTGCGCCCTGATTGGAAAAAAAAAGGTCTTCCCGGCGCCTAATTTTTATTTTTGAGTTTTTACAGCATTTGGTAAAAGGGGCGGGGTGGTGACCACTGCAGCCAATCAGTGACTGCAGCAATGACAATCAGAAAAATAGGGGTGAAAACAAAATTGAGTATAAGTGTTTATTATTCTGTTACATAAATTTAGAAAAAAAAGAACCGAAATGTACAACTTTTCCTGGAAAAACAATCCCCGATACGGCCATTTCAACAATAAAGTAAACAACAGGTTAAATTGGTTCTGCCACCATAGACAATAATGGTATATCTTAGGAATGTCTCTTTTTGTAGGTGCAGGTCCCAACTCTGGGACCCCCCACCTATCTGGGAAAAGGGCCCCGAATCTTTTCTGTCAACTGGCAATTTTAAAACCCCTTCACACGACCCCATTCGTTCTACGGGGTTCCGAGCAAGCTAACGCATCGCTCGTACTCAAAAATCCCAAGAACATGGAAGTGACGCACAAGCCAACCACCCTCTCCGGCCGGCCCTGTGATGGCGGGCTGTTTTCATGTGTTTAAAAAAACCTTTTTTAAAGGGCCTTTCCCCCCCGGACGGTTTGAAAAAACCGGTTTTTTTAACATTTTTGGTTTTTAAAAACCCTCGGGAAAAACCCCCTGACAAGCCCTTAACAGGGGTCTATGGAAAAAACCCCCGCACATCCCCCCTGCTGGGTTTTCCGCTGGGGGGTTTTTCAGACCGCCCCCGCCCCAAAATAATTTGAACAGTTTTTTTTTTTTTCCCCCCCGGTTTTTTAGAAGAAAAAAGCAGTGAAAGAAAGGGGGATGGCTAATGGGAGAAAAGCCGCCCCCCCGCCGTGTGCAGGACAAAAACATGCAAATAAGGTCGGGGTTCCGACCGGTTTTTGCACTGCCTTGAACGGGCCCCCTTTAATTTTTCTACGGTTCAGAGAAATTTTAAATTCACTGATGCAATTTTTTTTTTAAAATTTTTTTGCCCTGGTCTGTGACAAACGACAGTAAAAGCTGCCTGTTGAGGTCTAAGTAAAGGACTAAAACATGTTACACTGCACAGGAAAATATCGTATCTTTGGTGTATTTTGTTTTAAAAAAGGGGAAGATAGACGCCCTGCGGGCCCCCCATAGGGGAAAAGGGAAAACGGCTCATTATCACACTTTTTTTTTTTCTGCCCGTCTTTCGGCGCCGGTGGTTTTAAAAAACTGTTATATAATACCGCCGGCGTTTTCTCTTTTCTTCCCTTCCCCCTACAATAAAATTGTGGGCGACGTCAGGAAAACGAAATAAACCCGGTTTTTACATAATTGAAAAAAACTGGGGGTCCTCATAGAAAAAAACGGCCCTTCGGACTTTTTTTTGTTTCATGCAGTGTAGACATAGCCTAATGGTGCTTTCACATGGTTCGTTTTTGACGCATTTTTTGTGCAGGAATGCATTGCAGTCAATGCTCTACATTGCTGCACAAAAAACACATGAAAAACGCGTCAAAAATGCTACGTCTGACAGCACCCTAAGAAGCACTGCCCCATATGTTGCAGGTTTTTTTGTAAAATCAAAATGTCCCTTCCTGAATATGGCCTCAGCAGGTTCTTATAAAATCTCATAAGTCATGATGGAAATCAAATACATACATTAATGCTGTAAAGCCCGTTCCCTTTTGTCCGTCCCTCCTCCCACCTCATCTTTTTTTTTTTTGTAAAAATTTCTATTTTTTTTTCATGCTGTTTACCCCCCCGGTTGTTTTTTTATCGCTGAGTATATAGGGGCTCTGTAATTCTTTACTAGCAGCACCGGGATGTTCTAACATTCCCCCATCCAGATTTTTTGGCCCTCTGGTACCGTCAAATTTCATTTAAATCTCACTACTCCTCAAATTAATTTGAATTAAATTACACCTTCTTGGTATTCATGGTTCAAATCATATATAAATTTAAATTAACCAATATTAAATTCAAATTCATTTTAGAACCCCCCCTTTGGTTTGGTAGGCCCAGCGTTTTTTTACAAAAAGGGCGAAACCCCCAGTCCTCTACTGCAAGGCGGGCCCCAAGGGTTTTTTTGAGTGGGCAGTGATCGAACACCTTTCCTGTTCCCCCCTTCAAGTCCATGGCACAATAAAATAGCTAGCATGCAGGGATGATTGGTAGGGGTCCAAGCGGTCGGGCTCCAACGAATGTAGCAGTTATCACCTATCCTTTCGTTCACCTACTTTATCCCCAAAAAGGGTCAGGACACCCCTCACATTTTTTTGAAATTTTGTTTAAAGCTTTTCATGGCAACACTGAAGATAACAATTTGACATGATTAAAATCACTTTTAACAGTGTAATTTTGGTGTGCCCTCAAAAATAACCTCAGCACAGCCATCAATGTCTAAAAACCCTGACACAAAAGTGAGTAACCCCTAATGTAACAAAAGTGAGTGCCCCCCCTAATGATAACAAAAGTGGTACACCCTAATTTAAAATGGACAAATTTTGCCCAAAGCAAACAATATTTTTTTTGTCCCCAAAATTTTCCAACCAAATGGCCCCTAACTCCTTGGGCCCGGCACTAGACTTCACAGGGTTTTAGCCACGGGAAACCCCTTTTTTTTTCCCTCCCCCCATGAAGACATCACACAGCTGAATGTTTTCAGGAAACCCCCCCTCTTTTTAAAAAATTGGGTTTTTGGAGGCCCCCCAAAAAAGCTCAATGGATTTAGGCTGGACGCTTTGGGGCCCTCCCGCACCCCCACCCCCCAATTTTTTTTTAAACAAGGGGAGTGGTCTTCCCCCTTTGGGGGTGTTTGTGGTCTTATCCCGGGTTGGGAAAATTTTCCCTGCCCCAGTTTTTTTAGAGGGGGCATTTCTTCCTTTCAGTAAGTCACAATAAAAAAAAAGTTTTGGGAAACATGGTTCCCCCCAAAGGGTTCATGACTTTAGAAAGGTCCTTCGTGGCGACAGCCAGCAAGGGCCAACTTTAAGCCGTGTGCGGGGTATGGGCGAGAACTTTTTAAAAAGGTGACCCCCCACCTCTTAGCCGTGCAGCAATGCGGCAGCACCCAAACAATTTATTTTGAAAAGCAAAAATTTTGAATTTTTACGCTGACAAAAACACTCAAAATCTTTGGGCAAGGGATGGGGAGGGCGTTTTTTGTGGAAAACCCTTTTTTATTAAAAATGCTCTAAAGGTCTTTGGGCCAAACCGGCCGTAGCTCATTTTTCAGGTGTTGGGAAACTTCTAAAAAACCCCGGGCCCTCTTTTTTTGTAAAAGCGACCCAACTTTTTTTTTTTTTAAACCTCCCGAAAATTTTTTTTTCCATGAGTCCATGTTAATATCAAAATTTACACATCTTCTCTCCATTACCCCCTGAGACCCTTTTAACACTAAAAATTTAAAGACACTGGGAGGGAAAAAGGCAACTGGGCACAAAATTTTTCCTTTTTCCCCCTAAGGATGTAAATCACTTTTTTTTGCCAACATTTTTTGAAAAATTTTTTGGGTGTTGGGGCAAATTTTTTGAGGGCCCCCATGACACACCATTTTTGTCACAGAAAAAATATAAAATATTTTAAAAAAAAGTGAGGGGGTACTCACTTTTGGGGGAAACCGTAACTAAAAATTTCTTTTAAAAACCCAAAAATGTCACTTAAAAAATCAAAATTTTAAAAAAAGCCCCTTAAAAAATAAAATGATGGGCCAAGGTAAAGCTATTGACATAAACCCCTCCGGGGGTTTTGGGGTAACCCCCTGGGTTTTAAAACCCAGTCTCGTTTTTTCCCCCCCCCCATTTTTGGTCTGGATATTTATCTCTAAAGGTTTGTTGCCCTAGTTTCTGAACTCCATTGCTTTTGTACTGTAGTCCTTGTTTTTTATGATCAGTGCAGATTTTTTAGTTTTGGGCTTCATTAAAGGGAGGGGGCCCTCTTAAAAAGCAAATAAAGGGGGCCCCCCCAGGGGAGTTGTACGGGGCCCCCCCCCCCCCCACCCCCAACCCCCCCCCCAAAAAAAAAAAAAAAAAAAAAAAAAAAATTAAAAAAAAAATATAAAAATTACCCCCTCAGGGCCCCCAAAACATGACCTAGACAAAAAGCCTAAAACGAATATAAAGCCAAAAAAACCCCCCAAAATTTCCCCAAAATTTTTAAAAAAAAAAAAACGGGGAAATTTAAAAAGGGCGGGGGCGCCGCGGGAAAAAAAATTTTATGGACACAAAACCCCCTTTTTTTTGTGCCAACCCCCCGACAAAAAGCCACACCCCCCCCCCGCCTAACACATAATTTCTTTTTGGGAAAAACCAGTAATTTTCCCTTTTTAGCCAGGTATTAAACCCCCCCCCAAAAACCCGGTTGGGGCCCCTTAAAAAGGGATGTTTAAAGCCCCCCTTTTTAGCCCAATAGATCCCCCCCCTGTAGCCCAAAGGGAAATCCCCCCTTTTTTTAGCCAGGGGTTTTTTCCCCCCCTTTTTAAACCCCGGGAGTGGGCCCCCCCCTTTAAAATCAGGTATTCCCCCCTTTAAAGTCAGTAGGTAAACCCCCCCCCCTTTGTAGTCCCGAGGAATTTCCCCCTTTAAGCCACCCCGGGATTTTCCCCCCCTTTTTAACCAGCCCGTTTCCCCCTTTTTAGACACCAGGTTTGCCCCCCTTTTTTAGCCAGGTAGGAAATTTTCCCCTTTATCCCTAAAGGGAGGCCCCCCCCCTTTTGTAAACCAGCCCCGGGGTTGCCCCCTTAGTAGCCACCGGTAGTTGCCCCCCTTTTACCACTATTATTTGCCCCATTTTTAGCCACCAGGGATTTCCCCCCTTTAGGGCCCCCCCCGGTTTCCCCCCCCTTTTTTAGCAGCCAGTATTGCCCCCTTAGTAACCAGGTTTGGGATGTTTCCCCCTTTTTGGGGACCCCTAGGGGGTGCCCCCTTTAAATAGCCACCATATTGCCCCCCCCCCCAATAGCCAACCAGGGAGTTCCCCCCCTGAAACCACCAGGGGATTGCCCCCCAAAGTAACCAGCCAGGTTTTTGGCCCCCCCCTTGTACCCCGCCAGGTATTCCCCATTGTAGCCAGCCCGGTTAAGTTGCCCCCCCCTTGTAGCCACCGGTAGTTTTCCCCCCCCTTTACCCGCCAGGTAGGAAACCCCCCCCCCCCTTGTTGCCCAGGCAGAGCCCCCCCTTTAGTTAAAAAAAATAAAAATTTAAAAAATTTTCCCCTTTCCTGACCCGCTCCTGCCTCCCCGGGCCAGGGTCCGCCCGATCTCCTTTAGCGCCCCAGGGGGAAAGAGACCGCCAAGGCGTCATTTCCCCTGCGCCGTGACCTGTACCACGGCTTCAAACAGCGCCATACTAACAGGGGGGGGAGGGAGAAGGGGGCGCTCCCCCTGCCCCCTCCCCCACAAAGACCCAGGGGGGGGTGGCGGACCCCTTCCCGCTTCAAAAACCCCCCCCGGGGAACCCAAACCCGGCGCCCCAGAAAAACGCAAACCCGCCTAACCCCCGCCGCGGTCCCTTTTAAAGGACCCCCCCCCCCCCCCGCCTTTCGGGGGTAAAAAAAGCCAAACTCCCCCGGAAAAGGGGGGGAGGGGGGGGCCCCCCAAAAAAAACGGACCCCCCCCCCCAAAAACGGGGGGAGTTGGCAGGGGAAAGAAATAAAAACCCCGACCCCCAGGGAATTTCCCCCAACGGCCTGGGCAAACGTCCCTTCTCTGAATCGTTCTTTTTTTTTTTTTTTTATTTTTTTTTTTTTTTCCCTTTTTTTTTTTTTTCCCTTTTTTTTTTTTCCCCCCCCCCTTTTTTTTTCCGCTCCGACCCACCCCCCCCCCCCCCCCCCTTTTTTTTAACCCCCTTTCCCCCCCCCCCGCCGCAAAAATCCCTTCCCGTTTCAAATTAACCCCACAAACTCTTAGAATCCCCCACTTTAAAAAACCCGCAACCCTTCCCCTAAAACCCCCCAAAATTTTTTTCCCCCCTCTGTTTAAAGGGCCCCCCCACATTTAAAATAGGAAAAAATGTTGCCCACCAATTTAAATGGGAGGTTTTAAAAAGGCTCCCCTGTAGGAGATATGCTGTCCCCTGTAATTGTAGGGGCCCCCCGTAAAATCTCCCCCATTTGATTGTAGGCCCCCCCCCTTATTAAAACCCCATTTTAGATAGGCCAGGGAATTAGGGGGATAGGGGCCCTTTTAATTTTTGGGCAGGGCCCGGGCCAGTAAATTTGGGAGGGAGGGGCCCTAAATTTTGCCAGGGGAAAAGGGGCCCGAATTAGCCAGGAAGGGGCCCCGTAATTAAAGGAAAAAGGGAAAGGCCTAAATAGCTAGGCAAGGGGATAAATTGGGTTGGGGAGGGCGTAAATTTCCAGCAAAAGGGAGTAAAAAAGGGGGAGGCGGGGCCCGTAAAGGGGAAGGACAGTAAAATAGCCAAACCCGGGCAGTATATTACAAAGGGGGATATGGGGAGGCATGGGGATATACCAGGGAGAGCAGTATATGGAAGGGAGGGGATTATAGGGGAGGCAGGGGGGGATATAGCCAGGCAGGGCAGTATAAGGTAGGGCCGGGCAGTATATGGGGGGGCGGGCGTAATACCAGCGGGGCTTAAAAGGGTAGGCAGGCAGTAATGGGAGGCAGGGCAGTATAGGGGTATCGGGGGAAATATATGGGTGGGAAAAGGGCAATAGGGGTGGGCAGGGCAGTATATAGCCAGGCAGGGCAGTATATGGGTAGGCAGGGGCAGTATATATAGCCGGGCAGGACAGTATATGGGTAGGCAGGGCCGTATATATAGCCGGGCAGGGCAGTATAATGGGAAAGGCAGGGCAGTATATGGGTAGGCAGGGGCATATAGGGGCAGGCGGGCAGTATATGGGCAGGCAGGGGCAGTATATGGGTAGCAGGGCAGTATATGGGTAGGCAGGGGCAGTATATGGGTAGCCAGGGCAGTATAAAGCCAGGCAGGGCAGTATATGGGTAGGCAGGGCAGTATATAGCCAGGAAGGGCCCGTATATAGCTAGGCACGGCAGTATATAGCCAGCAGGGCATTAATGGGTAGGCAGGGCAAGTATATGGGTAGGCAGGGCAGTATATGGGGTAGGCAGGGCAGTATAGGGGTAGGAAGGACATAAAATAGCCAGGCAGGGCAGTATATGGTAGGCAGGGCAGTAAAATGGGTAGGCATGGGCAGTATATACCAGACAGGGCAGTATATGGTAGCAGGGCAGTATATGGGTAGGCAGGGCATATATACCCAGGCAGGGCAGTATAGGGGGAAGGCAGGGCATATAATAGCCAGGCAGGGCAGAAATATGGGTAGGCAGGGGCCGAAATTATACCAGGCAGGGCAGTAATTTGGGTAGGCAGGGCATGTATATGGGAAAGGCAGGGCATATAATGCTGGGGCAGGGCATTATATGGGTAGGCAGGCATATATGGGAGGCAGGGAGTAATGGGTAGGCAGGGCAATATGGGAGGCCAGGGCAGTATATAGCAGGCAGGGCAGAAATATGGGTGGGCAGGGCATATATCGCCAGGCAGGGCAGTATTTTGGGGTAGCAGGGCAGTAAAATGGGCAGGTAGGGAAAGTATTGGGCAGGCAGGGGCAGATATGGGAAGGCAGGGGCAGTAGTTTAAAAAGAAAATAAATAAAAATGTTACTCACCTGGTTTCCCCCCTCTTCTCCACGTCCGGGTGCCGGGGGGCCGCTCACACAAAGTGCGGGGCCGCGGAGCAGGCGTGCATGACGTCATCACATCGCGCGCCGCCCCTCGCCTCCTGGGAGCGGAACCAGACGGATCAAAGAATTCGGCTGTTCAGCCTCGGCCGCTGCCTGCACCGCGCGGGGCAGGCCGGGGGCCGTGATGGCTGCATGGCTGGGTCTGTGACCCGGGCCCTGCAGCCGGTGAAAGAGGGGACCTGCGCCACAGACCGGCGGCGGTACTCGGGGCCCGCCAGGGGGAAACCCCAGCCTTCACCCGGCGACGCTCCGAGCCGGCGCTGCGGCCCGAATTCCGGCTGCCAACGGGCAGAGCCTGGTGTCCCCTTTCCCCGGGCAAGGTAGGCGGCTGCCCGGAAGGGCCCCCTGAGATCGTGCATGGCCCGGGCAATGGCCTACCTGGCCCAATGGAAGAGACGGCCCTGATTGTGTGTGTATGTTTGAAGTAACTGCTCAGGTTCTTTGCATGTTAGCTGACCTGGCCATGCAACTGGGGCTTCTTAAAGGGGTAATCCCATCACAGCAAGTGCAGCTACAAGGGCCAATTGCTGTAGAATTAGCAATTTTCAAAAAGCATGATATTAAAAAATACGTATACTTTACCTAATACAGGCCCTTTTTGCACCTTTAACTTGCTCTTGTGTCTCCATGCTTACAGGCCACCATTGTGTGCTTTCAGTGGTGTCTGGTAATGCAGTGTGATCAAAGACTGTCTGAGAATAAGTTCCTGTGTACATATGTGTACATGTAACAATGTGGCTCTCCACTACCCAGGACAGGTCACAGAAACTTATTTTCAGACAGACTTTGATAATGCTCTATCGGAAAAAAACACAGTAGTGGTCTGTAACCAAGGAGACAAGAAAGCAACTTAAAGGGGTTTTACACCAAGTAAAATTGAGGTGGGAAGCTTGAAAATTAAATAATATACATTTTCACCATTCATCATTATTAAAAATTCTGCACCATTTTTGTTTTAGGTGCTCCCTGAGTGATCCAGAGTGTACAGCTCGTCTCCAGGGGATACGACCAGTGATGAGAGCTCCTTAGTCTTGCCACACATGCTCAGACATCACCTCTCCTCTCAGGCAGCTATTGTCAGTCTATTCAATACCTAGTAACCATACACACTCACTGCTGAGCGAGTGTTCAACCCCAGGTGCTGTCATTCTACTCCCGTCCTCTGTACTCCTTAGTAACAAGTCGAACAGTGCAAATAAATAAAGATAAAAAAGAAGCCTCAATCAGGTATGTGCACTGATGGAAACAAAATCCACATGTTTGGTTTCTGCATGGATTTGAACCTAAGACCCCTGTGCTGGAAGGCAAAAGTGCTTACCACTCAGCTAAATTGTAGCTAAGAAAAGCTCTGTTCATAAAAAAAGACCTTTATTTGACTAGAGTGAGCACACTGTGGGGAAAGGCATGGTGATGTCAAGCCTGCTGGTCACATGTTATACAGTTCAAAGAAATCATACATGTCCTCTTGAACACACTGAAAGCTGAAGCAGGAAAAACCAGACATGAAATGCCTTCATGGTAAAACCCCTTTAATGGTAAGTCCACATGGCATGGTGTTTCAGTCAGTTTTCGGATTTTGAAACTGTCTGAAAACTGACTGTCAACAATCCCCATAGACTTCAATAGAAAATCTGAGCTGTAGTCTATACAGCTGGATTTTCTGACGGTCAGATTTAAAATCTGTAAACTATCTACAAAACTTGAAACATGCACATTCTTCTGCCTTGTTTTACGGTGAAAAATGTACTGTTCAATATGTAGGGGGATAGACGAATCCGCAAACTGCAACCAGAAACCGACCCCAAAACCATTCAAAAAACAATAAAATACTGATCGGATTCTAAATCAGAATCCGAGAACTATTTTCTCTTTGCCGTGTGGCCATATCCTAAAGGTTCAAAAAAGGCATGTATTAGGTAAAGCATACATATTTTTTTAATAACATGAATTTGGAAAATTGCTTATTTTACTGTGATTAACCCTCCCAGCAGCACTTGCTGTGATGGGAATACTCCTTTAAAGGAGTTGTCTCACTAAATTGATTCCTCTTACCTCAGTCATGTTTTCTTGGTTTCACTTTGAATTGGGGACGTGTTTACTTTTTTCTACTGGTTTGAGAAAACCAGGTCTGTAGCTATGCAACCAGTGGGGCACCTATAGGAGAGATCAAACGGGTCTGTAGCTATAGAACTTGAGAACTGATGCAGCCCATACAAGAGGGTATTTAGGAATGGGTAGGACACTGTTAAGGCACTATTCAAATTTTACGCGATCCCTGAGGGGAACAACCCCTTTTAGTCTTTCCATAAACCTACCTCATCCGCAAACGGCACAACGGGCTATATGGAAAACCCGGGCGGAGGGCGGGGAAAGAGAGGCAAAAAAGCAAGGGCATTATAAGCATGTAATCATTTACAAAAGCGTGGTTTGGGGCCCCTAAAAAAAACGTCCACCGGGGGCCCAAAAAAGTTCAACGGGTAGGCCCCTAGAATCAAAAAACCCCCTGTTTTTTGGGGGCCCCCCAATCCCCCCTGGTTTTGGTGCCTCTGTCTCCGGTGTCTAACAGCTTGGTGCCTCATTTCCTGGCGTCCATTAGTTTGAGGTCTTCATCACTGGCATGAATTAGTGTGGTGCCTCAGTTGCTGGTGTCTAATGTTCTGATGCCTCATCTCCTGGTGTCTAATGGTTTGATGCCTCATTTCCTGGTGTTTACTGAATTGGTTTCTCCATCCCTCGTATACATTAGAAAACGTCCTCATTTTGCGGGTATTATTTTGTTTGATGTCTCATCTCTTGGTTTTCATTGGATTAGGCATCTTCATTGTTGGTGTTCATTATTAGCTTCAGGTCATAGTGTCTAGTAGCCTAGTGCCTCATTATCTAAAGCAGGGGTGTCAAACTCGTTTTCACCAGGGGCCACATCAGCCTCATGGTGGCCCTTTAAAAGGCAAACAAATTTTTTTAAAAAATTAAAATGAAAGGCTCCTTAACATTAACCAAAAAAAGAAGTATCATTTTACCAGTATTCTTTTAAAATTTCCTTTGAGGGAAACCGGGAAAGCAGGGGCTGGGGGGGGTGGCCTGAGGGCAGGTGAAGGAACACTGAACGAGAGCCCTCTAACTCCCTTTCAAACCCTAAAATACCCCCCCTTTTTTGAGCCCTGACCGGCCTGGACGAATCCCCGGTGTACCTGAGGGCCCCCAGAGCAGGGGGTAGGGTGAGCAGCAGCCCGCTAAATATCAGGAGCTGAGCGGCTGGTGAAGCTCCTGGACGCTCTGGCGGGAACGGCAGCCATTTTCCTCCCCAGCTTTGGCAGCAGTGACGGAGTGAGGAGTGGGGACCGGAGTCGGAAGCAGCAGTGCATGACTGTATCCCTCAGCCGACAGAGTGAAGCGGTTAATCTGCGGGCGTGCTGGTGGGTCCGGAGTGTGACCGATAGCTGCGGAGGAGAGCCCGCGGTGAAGCGCGGGATCCGGCGGTACAGCAGCAGAGAGCGGCGGCAGTTACTCCGGGGGTGCCAGGCAGCAGGCAGGGCCGTTCCTAGGCTAAATTTCACTCAGGGGCGGGTAAGAAAATTTCGCCCCCCCCCCCCCCCCCCCCCAAGTAACAAAATGTGCCATAAAAACAGTGATCACCCCCCAACCCAAAGCCAAAATTACAAAAGCTTACCACAAAGTGCTACATATAAAACTACTAAAAATAAATCAACATTCCCATAACACTGCTACACCAAACCAAAAATCCCAAACCACTAAGGCCTCGTTCACACGGTTATTCGCCCGGGGGTGGCCCGTACTGCCGCCGGATTTTTCGCTGCGTAGGCGCCAATTCCCCCCGGGCAGCAATTCGGTAATCCACTGCCTCCATAGAGAACAGTGGAATCCGTCGCTTCCCCCCCCCCTCTAAATCCGCCCCCCCGGGGGAGAAATCATGCCATTATTTACGGCCCGGGGACGCGCCTAAACAATCATTGTCATGGGGCCGGGGGGCGGCGCCCGCCCCGCCCGGCCCCCCCCCCCTCCCCCTTATTCCAGCGGGTTTGGGAGCCAATTTCGGCCACCAAATCCGCGGGAAAACCGTGTGAACACGGCCCCAACCACATACACCGCAACAGTGACCGAATATAACCACCCATACCCCATATCACCACAATGACCAAATACAGCAAAAACCGGACCACATTCCCCGCACTTGGACTGACAATCAAACTGACCATTTCTGAAAACCAAAAAAACCATTATACTTCAAAACCAAAATTTCCCGATACAGTGGTGGAACTCGCTTACACAGGCCTTTCCCCAAAATAAATGGGTTTCAGTAAAGTTTCTGATACTAGGACTCACAGGGGACGTCCTGAAGGTTGTTCTCTTTTCTTCTTCTTTTCTTCTCCACGTCCCAGAAAACCCCTGATTACTTCTCCCACCTCACTGAAAAATTTACAAAACAAAACTTAAGACTCCCCCAATTTATCGCACTTTCCAAAACCCAATTCCTACTCTAAACAAACCACCATCTATAGACCCCATATGGTACCAAGTAATAGCCCCTGTACCTGTAGTAGCCCCCTCAGCCGTATGCCCTTGTCCCCGTAGAGCCCCCTGAACATAAAATTGCCCCCTTTACCATTGGCCCCCGTAAAACCGTGATGCCCCCCCCTTTTAGGGGTGACCTGCCCCCGTAGCCAGTAGATTTTCCCCCTTACCAGGGTCCCCCCCCCCCCCTTTCCCCCCCCGAGAGCCTCCATTTTAGCCCGTGATTTTCCCCCTACCATGATGCCCCCTTTAGCCCGATGGCCCCCTTTTTTGCCAGGATGCCCCCCTTGTAGCCGTGTCCCCCCCTTTTTGTCAGTGTGCCCCCCCTTGTAGCCAGGGGCCCCCCTGTAGCCAGGATGCCCCCCCCCTTGTAGCCCGTGTGCTCCCCTTGTAGCCAGGATGCCCCTCTTGACCGTGTGCCCCCCTTTGCCGGGGGTGCCCCCCTTTGTACCGGGTGCCCCCCTTTGTACCGGGGGCCCCCCTTGTAGCCATGTGCCCCCCTTTTAGCCGAGAGCCCCCTTTGCCAGTGTGCCCCCCTTTAGCCATGATGCCCCCCTTGTAGCCCGTGATGCCCCCCCTTTCCATATGCCCCCCGTAGCCCCTGATGCCCCCCCGTGCCTGATGCCCCCCCCTTTACCCGTGTGCCCCCGTAAGTAATTTTTAAAAAAAACAAAAATATCCCCCAGGTCCGCGGTCCCGGTCCGGGGCTGCTAGCGTGGGGCTGTGGGGTGTAAGCAGGTGACGTCATCCCTGCTTACGCAAAAACGCAGCCCCGGGGGTCTTCGGGGGGAGCCGCCGGGGGACGCGGTCACAGGGGGCGTGTAAAACCATGCCCCCCCTGGAGTGATCAGGGGAGGAGTCAGGACGGGAAACGCCCGGGCCCCCTCCTCCCGCAGTGTGGCTCTGCGCGATGTTATAAACGCCACGAGGTCGGGGGCGTCCTCCGGGCGGGCAGGGCCCCCGCGGCCCCCCCTCGGGTGAGGGAGCCTCGGCGCCCCGGGCGACCCCCCGCCCTGCCCCCCCCCTGGAAGGCCCGGGCAGCAGGTATTGTCATCCATACACGGAGGTGGAGGAGCAGCTGCCAGGAAAGTGTGACTGCTGAGCTGTTTACCCACCATTAATTTACAAAGCCCAGCTGTGCAGGGACATAAGCCAGGAGGCCACCATATACTGGGGCAGAGGCAGTGTGGACCCGGGAGGCTCATCCTTTCAGTAGTGGCCTTGGACTTTCCAAACTGTGGCACTCACTTTTAAAGGTTGGCCCGCCATTTTTTCGCCAGGCCCTTTTTTGATATATTTTAAAAACAGCAAAAGGGGAGGTTATTGGGGGCCGCAAGACTGGGCCCTCTCTAGTGCCCGCAGCAAAAGCCCCCCTTTTGTGGATGCCATGAGTCAAACGAAAAGCTTTTGGACCTGACAAGATAAACCCAAAAAAAACAAAAATTAGACCCACAAAAAAACCAACTACATAAACCAACCCCAAAAACAAAAAAAACCCAAAACCCAACCCCC
>JAODAL010075185.1:0-14095 GCA_025379985.1 Phyllomedusa bahiana
GGGGTATGATATCTACTTTATCTAACTTTGTGGCAAATACAGTGATCTCCAATATGACTCAGAGTAATGTATGTTTAATAGGGTAAACATAGTAAACTGACACCTTAGAAAAGTACACAGGTCCCAAATTATGCCTCCTTTGTTACACATCAATTGGTTTCAAGTACAATATTGACCAACACTTCTAAATTTAAAACATGAATTTTGTATTTCCTCAATCTATAAAACTTGGTAATGTTCCTAAAACATCCAAAGACAATACAGCTAATGCTTTTTAGATCATTACCATGTTTTATATATGAAGAAATAATTTATTCATGCTTTAAGTCAGGACTGCTGGTCATTGTCATAGTTAGAATGTATGTTTAATACCTGCACATCCAGCCTTTGTGGTTATAAGTTAAAGGGGTTGTCTCACTACAAGGATTGCTTTTTATGTTAAAGATCTTGAAAAAACAAGTCACTTTGCAATATATGTTTATTAACAGTGTCCTACCCATTCCTAGATATCGCCTCTTTTATGGGCTGCATCGGCTTCCTAAAGGTCATTATAGCTAAAACCCCTGTTTACTCTCTCCTGATAGTGCCAGCACTGGTTGCTATAGCTACAGACCGGGCCCTTTTCTATTGCAGCCTAGTGGAAGCCAGAAACATCCCCCTGAATTCAAAGTGAAACCAGGAAAAAGGGACTGAGGTATAAGAAACAATGTAGTGAGACAACCCCTTTAAAACAATGGATAGATAAAAAAAAAATTAAGACACAAATCCATTGTGTAGTTTGGCATAAGATGTTGTTTCCAGTCATCTTTATGTAAAATTAGATGCAAATATAAACAAAATGAGAAGGCTATGAAAGAAAAATGTGGGTAGACCAAGGAAAATGTCAAAGCATCAGGATAAAAGACTAAAAGAAATACAGAGGGAAACAAAATAACAGTGGGCTGAAGAGATGCAATCCTGTAATGTGGATGATTGGATAATTGCCTGAAGAAAACAATCAAATTTGATCTGGGAAACAAATTATGCCATTTAGAGGCCCACTCTTTGCTCTCTACGAGCTAGCCTCTTCTATGGCTGTTTGGAACATAGCTGAGCAAGTGTGCTCCGCTATATTTGGAACTCCCCTAAACACGAATAGGGGATAGATGTGCAAGTGTGGCCTTTTTCCCATTTATGAGCTAGCCTCCAGAGGGGATTTTGTTTCTCAGCAAAATCCCTTTAAGGAAAACAAAATTCTGACCAGGGGTTTTAAATTATCTGCCAAATATACTATTCACTATAGCAGCATGACACAGCTTCTAATGTCTAAAAGGGAGAATAAACTTGTCTAGCTAAACTACATTTACTGCAAAAAATTACAGGAAGAATCTGACTGTGGTACACTTTAAAGGGGTGTTCCCATTTTTTTTAATCAACGTTTAATGAAGTTAGGGTGTGAGAAAAAGGCATAATTACCTACTAGTCCCCCCCCACTTCTATTTTGTAGCACCTCGAAATCTGCTTCTCTTCACTTCCTGTGCCATCCATTAGCATAGGCTTGCGCTTCACAGTAAATGAATGAAGCGCATGCACTCGGAACAGGAAGTGAAGAGGAGCAGATCCCAGAGCACTGCAGAACAGAGGTGTGAGGTAACTATGCTTTTTTTCTTCTAATTTCCTCCACCCTGGCCCCATTTAATGTTAAATAAAAAAATAAAAAAAACTGCAGCACCCTTTAATGTTTCCGTACTTTGACGGAAATTAGTTTGTGACAAAGGTAAGAAATTCAAAAACATATAATTAGAATGTTGCAGAACTTTTCATTAAATATTTCTTACATAAAACGACATAATTTAATAAAATTAAATATTTCTTAGTTCAGCCACCTCCCTTATTGCAGAATAGTAGATCTCATAGATACCCCCCTTTGTCTACTGTTTTGTGCAGTTTGTGTCCAGGGCACCTAAATTATGTTAATAATGTAAGAAAAATTATGGAGATTAAAATTTGGTTTTCCTTTACATAAATAATGTATGTCATTACATGACCAGCCTCCAGCAGTGTATTTCATTGTATAGATGGGCAGGAGCAGTAACAGGCTGCAAATCAAAATGTTTAAGGTCTGACAGCTCTGTAATGGCGGTGTCATCATATGGACTGCGAGTTTGACGTTGCTGTTAGGTAACTAGCCTTGCCCTTGAATTAATTTAATGTAATAGGTTATGAATTTGAGTCTAATACTTTAGGTACATTAAGATAATAAGGTCTATAAAGACAAATAAACTCAAATAATACATTTTAAAAAATAACAAAGCTTTTCCGATTTACTTAAACCCATCGGAAGGGGATTTCTTTTCCAGGAAAATGCTTTCAATTCAGGGGCGACATTGAAGGGGTTTGTTTATGACCCTGAAATGTTAGTAGAATTGCATCTATAACAGAACTAACATCTAGTTCCATAGATGAAGCGCTCTTTGTGCATGTATTCCAAGGATAGTGCCAGATGATTGTTTGCTGGCAGTGCCCTCTCAGCCCTCTAGCTCAGATGTGTGGAAAACAATATCTTTTACGGAGGAAATATTTGTCGGCATATTATGCTTTCCAAGTTCTTGTAAGCTAATGTAATACCTTTTTCCCTTTTATACAATCAATTATGCAGTTCAACCATGCAACAAAATTTATACCACATAAGTAGCAGTGCTTAAAGATTAGAAATATCCATCTTTTATTGTGCACAATGTTTAAAATGGATTGCTTTCAAAAGAACTGTGAATGCATCTGTTTTGTTTGGCTATTCTTTAAATGTTTGCCTTGGTTATAAAATACCCACATTTGCACCCTGCTAAAACTTTATGTCCTCTGCAAATTACTTCAACGCAGTTACATGAGCAGTTTTCTGATTTGTATGCTTTAGGTAAGTAACTAGACATTTGTCTATCCATTTAATATGTGCACATGGATAGGTGGGTGTATCTATAGATACAAAAAAATATTTATAATATATAAATATTTAAAAAAATATTTATTAAAATTTTAAATTTAATAAAAAAAATTTATTTTATTAGGGTATATAATTTTAATAAAAAAATATAAAAATAAAATAATATTAATTATTATTATTAATATATAAAAATAAAAAATAAATATATATATAATATATATTTTGGGGTTTTTTACAGTGCATCTAAAAAAATTAATAACATAAAAAAAAATTTTAAAAATCCAAATTAAAGTCAATAGAAAACCCAAATATAGTAAAGACTCTTTAAATAAGAGCTTTTAATTTTTCAAAAAAATTATTCCTTTAATGTGGATGATTTTTGGGCTTACAGCTAATGAAACCAAGTTTCATGATCAAAAATTAAAATATATATAACCCCAACAAAATGAATTTTAATACGAAATGTTGGCCTACAAGGGTCGTCAACAATCCCTAAAAAATTTTTTGTCGGGTCCTTTGCATAATTTGCTGCATGGGTGCAACTGGCTGGAGGTATCACCTTTTCCTGTTAGGTGTTAGGAACCCCAAATTTTGCCTTGATATGGATCTTCCAATTTCTCTGAAAATTGGTCGGGGGTGTCTCACTTCTTTATCAAAAAATCCCTGTCATTGGGGTTATCGGGTGAGTTTCTGGCCAATCAAGCAAGTAATCCCAGGTTGTTAAGCCAATATTTTATTTTTAGTAGGTGGACGGTGCTAGGCCCTGCAGGAAAATAAATCAAAATGGCCCAACCTAGCAATAACATGGTCCCAAACCATCACCAAATGTTGAAACGCACACGGGACCTCAACCAACTTGGATTGCAGCAATCCACTTTTCCCCAGAGTCTAGGCCCTTTGTTTTTCAAAAAAAATAAAAAATGTACTTTCCTCTAAGGCAAAATTTGGACATTAGCCCCATCCGTCCCTTTTCTTGACCCCAGTAAATGCTTCGGGTTTGGGGTGGTTTCATGCCCGGGATATGTCTGTGTGTGAGGCTCTTAAAGCACGACCCAGCCACAGTCCACTCCTTTTCCCCTTTTCAATCTCATCCAAATTCTGGAATGGACTTTTTTTGACAATCCTTTAAGACTGGCATCCCCCGTTTTTTGTGCAAAAATTTTTTTTTTACCCCAATTTGTTTTCCTTGCTTTTGAACAGCACTCTGTAAACAGCCAACTTTTTAGCAAAAACCCTTTTTTGGTTTCCCTCCTTGTGGGGGTTCAATGACTGTTTTCTGGACAAATGTCAAGTCAGCAGCTTTTCCCCCCCTGATTGTGTAGCCCCACAAAACCGACTGAGGGACCATGAAAGGCTTAAAAAAAAATTTGGTGTGGCATTATGAGGGAATAATATTGACCTTACTCACATTATTCTGGTTTTCTGAAATACTGATTTTTGGATTTTTATTAGCTGTAAGCCATAGCCATCTGCATAAAAAAGCTTGAAATATATTTTTCTGTGTGTTATGAGTATATACAAAATATGGGATTTTCTATTTTACTTGAATTATGGACATAAATTAACTTTTCAAAAAAATATTTCTATTTTTTGAGATTATATGGTTTTTGTATATAAAAGCACACACAATTTATATATATATAAAAAATTATATATATAAAATAAATTTTAATATTATATATTAATTTTATATATTAAATAAAATTTTTTTTTTTTTTTAATTTTATATATATATATATTTAAAATATATAATTCATTGTAAGAGGACAGAAGGGATTGTGGGGACCAAGATTGTGTCCCCCAAGGACCCTGGCATTGGTAGGTGAAAACCTGTAATTTTAGTGCAGCAACGGTAGGGTTTTTTACCACTTTCTGTTTTGTATGCTTTCGAGCAAGTATTTTTGGGGCTGGTTTTCACAGGACCAGCATAAGGTTTTTGGGGGGGTGCTGCCCCACCTTTTCAGGGGGCCAGGCAGAGTTTGACTGCGTATGTAAAGCCTGGGGAAACAGGGGGGGAGTGTTGGATTGATTGCTGTGATGCTGGGAGAGGGGGGCAGCAGAAATCCCAAGAACAACTACATGCCGGTCTCTGTTTTGGGGAAAAGAAGGCTTGGGGGCCTGAACTGGACACAGGACTGTAATTCCCAACGGACTGTTAAACCGTTTTATTTTTCTCTTCATTTTGGCTGAAGCTAAGCCCCCTTTTTTTTGTTGCTGTTTTTTCTAAGGGCTGAAAAAAACCCTGAACGAGCTAAAAGGACTGGTCCGTGTTTTCCTACCACCGAGCTGATTCTTAACAGCATACACAAAATACAAAAAATGCATCACACACCATAATATATATATATATTGGGATGGATATATAAGATATAACGTTGTAAAGCAAAAAATATTATATAAGCGTGTGTATGCATATAATGTAATATGCGTGTGTATGCAATATATTTTTTATATACGGTGTATGCATATTTTATGTATAAAAAAAAGCGTTGTAAAACATAAAGTATATGCGGTGTATCATATAAAAGTTAAAAGCGTGTTATCTAATTTTTTAAATAGCGTGTGTAGCATATATATTAAATATGCGGGGTATGCATATAAGGGATATATAACGGTATGAAAAATTGGGATATAAATCGTGATGCAATTAGTTTTTAAAAATGCGTGTGTATGCATATATATGTATATATAGCGTGTGTATGCATATATATGTATATATAGCGTGTGTATGCATGCGTATATATATATATATATATATATATATACATATACACACACACACACACACACACACACACACACACACGTAAGGATAACAGGGTGTTTAATTATTCTGTTTAGAAATATGGTGTGTTATGTACCATCTGTTATATGTAATAGTAAACCTGTTTTCAAATGGGTCATTTTGGAAGCCGTTAAAATTAACACAGATGTGCTAATAAGGAAAGATGTGAGAAAGAGAAGTAAAAGGCAGACTATCCATCTCCAGGACCGCTGGTACTACAGTAAGCACATATAGTATGTACTATGGGAAAAAATATACATGAGACAAATCTTGGCCATAATCCACGTTTTCCATAACTCATGGATTTTCTGCCTAATTGAGGACTTTCTGCCTTAGGAAAATACAAAACTGAATATCAGCCCGAACTATGAATCTGTTATATTCATATTTGGTATGCCTATGTTGATACATTTATACTTGGTAATTTGAAGATCGTTATTTCTAGCTATGACACTTTTAGGAGAAATTATGGCACAAGCTGGAATTATGGACTTTTTAGGTGTCCCCTGCATTTAATTAGCCATTCCCCTCTGTGACCGAAGCAGATGGAGTCTCCTGAGGGTCGCTTTGTGGTCTTTTAAAACCAGAAGTTACCACTGTCTGTCCGTTTGTCTTCTACCTGTGCTTCTTAGGGGACCTACTGTCGATCCAATTGGTAGAGGTCTGTTTTTTGTTATGTTATCTCTGTGTTTATGTACTCTCATGCACGTTTTTTTATATACACTATTCACAAAAAGTTAGGGATATTTGGCTTTTGGTTGAAATTTCAGGATGAACATAAAATTTCTTTTAATGAACTAAGTGAGGCCATCTTTAACTGTTGGAATGTACATGTCCAACTGTTCAATGTTTCAGTACTTTTTTCACAACTTGCTGATTTCTAACCAAGAGCCTAATGGCAAAATTCGCAACATGGGTTTGATACATAAATACCCAATAGACTTAGGGGATCAATTTGAATTGGGATTTAAACATCATGCTGTTCACATTTTGACATCATGAGACCAAGATAAAACCTTACAACCGATCCACAGTACCTCACCATTGCGAGGCTTCAAGCAGGATGCTCTCAGATGAAAGTGGCCACTGAGATAAGAGTGTAACTGAGTGTCATCAGCAGGTTGGAACAGAGATACAGAGAGACTGGAGGAGTCACAGAAAGGCAAAGACGTGGACGTCCTTTGGCTACGTGTCACACTGATGACCGCTGCATTGTAAACAATGCCCAGCAGAACCTGATGGTGAATGCCACACAACTAAAGACACATTTAAGGGAGGTAGGAGGCACCACAGGGTCACGTCAGACCATTCGTAACCGTTTACATCAGCGTGCTCTGCGTGCTAGATCACCTGACCACACCAACAGGCACAAGCATCATCATCTTGCAAGGGCCAGAGAGCATCTACTTTGGATGAAGGATCAGAGGTCCTCAGTGCTGTTAGCGATAATTAGATCACATTTACCCCACTGGGTCTATTTGGGGCATAAATTAGCTAATTTACGTGCCTCTGCAGTGAACTGGAACATAGCAGTGGGCTGCAGTCAGTGATATCGCAGAATCTCAACTGCAGAAGCTTTGGTTCTCCACACATTGCAATCCCAGTCAGGCCAATTAGAAACATTCACATGCCCATAATCTCTGTCCAGTGGTAAACATACTGTGGCAAGAGTGGCTATCCTAACAAAATAACCCTTACTCCATAGTGCAGAAGCACCTAATGCTAAGTGCTCTGCTGAGTACTGTCTGTTGTCACACTCGGTCTGTGGTCAGTCCGGCACATTTACCCTCTTTTTCTTTAGCAAGGCAGTAGATGTCTTGTAGGTGAGTTTGGGGTTATTATCATGTTGGAATACTGCCCTGTGGCCCAGAACGGAGCGGATTATGCTCTGCTTTAGTATGTCACAGTATATATTAAAAGTCATAGTTCCCTCAATGAACTTTAGCTCCCCACAGCCGGCAGCACTCATGCAGCCCCAAACCATGACATTCCCACCTTGGATCCTTGATCACAGCAACTAGTGGGGAGGAACCTCTCCCCCTTTCTAGCGATGTCTAATCCTTTAACCCTTTATTATCTGAGGTTATTTTGTGTACATGCATTTATTTTGACATTTATAGAAAAGCAATAAACTTTAAGTCTTATATTGTGCAGAGCAATCTCTGATTTTTGCGGGTCTTATAAGGTTCCCATTATTATTAGAGAAAATGCATATAGTCAAAATTAAATAGAAAAAATAAATATAAAGTCCATTCCCTCTATTTAGGCATATAAAACCTTCTCAGAGTAGACATAAAATAGATCTGTCCGGTAATTCATACCTGTCAGATATCTCCTATTCAGTTATAGAAAATACGATTTCATGAGGGCTTTCTTATTCCGATTCCCTCACCTGTGTGTTTTTTGTTCCTATTCTACGGCAAAGAAGGAAAAACTGGCTAAACTTCAGTGGTGAATGTTTATAAAGTTCTTGGCTGCACCTGAAATATTCTCCTGTTTATTTCTGATGTCAAATATATGTTCCGCTATCCTGGTTTTTACTTTCCTGGTGGTGCAACCTATATACATTAATTGACGGTCCTTACATCGTATTATATAGATAACATTTTGCAAATTGCAATTGAGGATGCTGTTGATTTGAGTCATTGTTGGTGAATTCTTTGTTTTCTGCATATATGCAGATATTACATCTAGGACCAATACAAGTAAAGAATCCCCAATCGTACCAATAAAAACTAAACTTCAGCCTGAAAAAGTTATTGGTCGCAGAAAATAGCACTATAGAAATTGAGAATGTTTAATTTTTTTAAAAAAGTACTAAAACATAACGAAAACCCTACATGTTTGGTATATGCCGGAATCATACCAACCAGCCGAATACAGAAAACATAATTTATACCAAAGAGAACACTATAAAAACACCTCCCACCCCGAGAAACATGGTGCAAGTAAGGAATTTTTTTTCCACGTTTCACCCGACTTTTTTGCTTTCAGTTTCCCAATTCTATATTCCAGTCAATGGCACTATTAAAGGAGCATCTTGTCTCGCAAAAAAAAAACCCTATGTAACGTCCGTTTTTTTCCCACCGTTTTTCGTTTTATAAAACCGCTGAAAAAACGACTGAAAAGATGTCCCATAGACTTGTATAGTAGAAACGTTGTCTCTACAGAACATCTTTTTTTTTTCTGCTCATTTTATTTGCTGCTCCTTTTTTGAAACATGTTTACTATTGGAGTCTATTAAAGTGGCGTACATTTTTTGTCACTTCTGTAAAAAAAAAAAGGCGCCAAAAAACCTTAGACGCACAATAAAATGGACGTTTTTTCAGCAGCTTTTGACAGACAGCGGACATAAAACTCCGTTTCATGAACGTTTTTAGGATTTGGTTTTCCGGTCATTTTTTGTCCACTGACATGTAAACATAGCCTTAGAAGGCATAAGAGATGAAAAACAGCCATATTATTATGATTGGCTGTCAGGAAAACCTAGCTGCATCTAGCAGCATGACCCATTTATTATAATTCACACCTAAAATGTATAAGTTATAACCAATATCCTCTTCACATTTGAGCTGGCTTAGATTTGCATACAATCAAAGATGTGCCAAATTTATCAACATGGCAAGTCTCACTCCAGCACACCATATACCAGTTTTAAAAAATTCCCCCCACAGCATATGTATGGAGTTGCATATTCAATTAACTAGTCAATGCTTTGACGCCACTCCCCCCTCTCCCCCCACCTTCCCCTGCATTTAAGCACTAGACAATGGAGCACTAAAAAAGTAGCCTAATACAATGAATCTTATTTTTTGTGGACAGCTGGGTGCATGGGATTACTTACTTGGAAAAGAGGTGACACTAGGATGCACTGCAGGAAGGTGGCAAGCTGGCAGAGCTGATATTCATGTGGATGTCCCTTTGATATGTACCATGAACCATACCCCAAACATTTTTGCAGACTAAGTACACCCTTTCATGGCAACAGTATTTCCCGGTAGCAGTTACCTCTTTCAACAGAATTTTCCAGTTTTTGATTTGAGGAACATGGCAAGGACTTCAAGGTGTTGTCTTGGCCTCCAAATTCTCCAGATCTCAAACCAATAAAGCATCCAAGATTCGCTGAATAAACAAGTCCGACCCCATGGTGGTCCCACCTCACCATTTATAGGACTTGGAAAAAACTTTTTTTAATGTTTTAGATTAATACTGTTTTGGCAGAACAAGGGAAATTTATACTATTAGGCTGGTGGTTTTTATATTTTGCCTCATCAGTGTAAATCGTACTTCTGTGAAATCACTGTTGTTTGGTGTGTTGTAAAGTATAAGATTTGTCATAGTTAGGTATGGTTATTTATTTTATGTTGCAAATGTGACATGGTTCTTATTGCGCACCCAAACTATTTGTTAATTTTTTTCAAATTTCCTCTAGAAAAACAGCAACTTAAAAACCCTTTTATGTAACGCCCGGGGTTTGCACTGTGGTTGTTTCCAGTGTTTGACAAATGTGCATAGTACTGCATTGCGATCCTGCATGTTACTTCCCAGTGGGGGGAAATTATCCTTTAATCACACTTTTCATTTGCTTTCCCATTTTACAGTACATGATCTCATTTCTTTTATCCCTAAGGCCTAAGCTAATGTAATAACCATCTGAGAGTTGTCATAGGAGCATGTTCTAACTGAAAAAGGGTTTACAAAAAACGTTTTATGTTATTCATAAGCTGTAGTTCTAAACATCTCAATGGCTCTCTACTTATTATTTTGCTTGGTATTGAACAAACCATTTTTCAAATAAAAGTGTATTTTTTTTTAAATAGTATGGATTGCATTAGCCAGTTTCTAATTGTTTTTGTGACCTTAATTATCCCCAATGTCTATAATACTTTACAAAAACAGAAGGGTAGCCATTATATGTCAGTTTGTCGGTGAGCTACAGACTATTTTGCAATGGTATCTATTTCGTATTTCATTTGGAAACTATAGACTTGTGTGTATCTAGCTGGAAGCCACCAAAATCACACAACACCCATACTGCCCTTTTGAATTCCGCTAGCACCGATTTCTTTCATAAAACCCCTAAATATATTGCACTCAATGGAGTTCCACAGTATCTAGTATGCTTGTAATTCTTATGGTTTTAGCGATGAAACCGCTGTCAAGCAAATGTTTTTCCTTTTGATAGATCTCTATAATAAGGCTATGTTTACACGGCTTATTCTGGGACGTATTTCAGCTTATAATTCGCACAGTACGCCGTGAATTACGGGCTGAAATACGTCCCAGTCATTACGGTAATCCACAGTTCTCATAGAGAACTATGGATTACGGCTCCTCCCTGCTTGCATACTACGGCGAGTGGGGAGAAAAGTGACGTCACTTATTCACAGCATATATGCGGCAAGAATAATGCATGTCTATGGGGCCGGCGGGCTGCCGGCCACCCCTCCCCCCTCTCGCACCGCCCCCGTACACACGGCGTAATTGCGGGGCGAAATACGTCCCGCAATTAAGCCGTGTGAACATAGCCTAACTGTGCATATTTATTTTAAAAGGGTAAGAAAATAGTCTTGCAACAATATTTTGGCAACATCTTCTTTATAAGGCAACTTCTTTATGAGGAAGTGTGTCTCTTTGAATAGGTAACCATACTGGAAATTTTGTGTGTCAACAAATCTACATTAATTTCAGGTACAAACCTGTATTTATATTGGTGGAAATTGTTGGTCTGTAGATGTAATGTGTTTGTGCAAATAAGTGGATAGATGTAATTCATTTGCATCAATGCAGGTAAAACCTTAAGGGGCAAATAAAGAAGCAAGAGTGAAACGTTTTGGGCCTGCAGGCATCATCTTGAAGCATATATTTGGGAATTTTTCATATAAAATGGTAAAGATTTTTTAAATAGTTAGTTTGCCAAATTTTTTTGCATTCAACAAGTAAAATTTATAACCTTCCCCTGGCAAAATTCTTGGGTCCAACCCGACCTGTTTGTTTTACTTTAAGGACCTCGTTCACACGGCTTAAATTTTTGGGGGATGTTTTGGGGCCGTAATGCGTACCGGATTTAAAGCTGGGAGTAGGCTCCAATCTTTTCCCCTTTTCCAAACGGTAATTTCCCCAGTTTTCATAGAGAAAAAATGGATTCCCCCTTTTCTTCCCCCCGCTCGGCCCAAACCGCTGGGCCCGGGGGAAAGTTACATGGGAATTATTTTTCGGCGCATACGCGCCATTTGAAAATGACACTTTGGGCCCCCGGAGCTGCCCGGGCCCCCCTCCCTGCATGGCTGCCGGGTAAAATTTTTGGGGGGAAATCCGTCCCCGCAAATTTCCCCCGGGGAATAAAACCTTTTGAATGGGCCTAAGAAGCCCCCCTACTCTTTCACCAATTTCCTGAAATTAAATTGGAACCTGTTTAAAAAATATTACCCGCAATGGGCCTGAAAAGAGCTTGGGGCCACAGTCTCAAACCAGCACATGTCCGGCCCGTTTGAAGTTTGGGAAAAAACCATCTGGATAATCCAAGGGGGGCAGGGGGAAGCTCATTGGGCAAATGGGGAACAAAATAGAATCTTTTGGTATCTACTCCACTCAATGTATTTGGAGGAAGGAGGAGGATGAGTACAATCCCAAGAACACCGTGCCAACCGTCAAGCATAGGGGTGGAAACCTCATACGTTGGTGGTGCTTTTCTGGAAAGGGGACAGGACGACTGCTCCGCATTGAAGGAGATTTTAGTCAACACCCTCCTTACCCATGAAGCATTGAAGATTGGTCGTGGTTGGGTCTTCAAGAAGGACAATGACCCAAAACAAACAGCCAGGGTAACTAAAGAGTGACTCCATTAGACACATTTCAAGGTCCTGGAATTGCCTAGCCAGTCTAAAAATCTGAACCCAATCGAAAATCTTTGAGATGTGTGCAAACTTGGTTAAGAACTACAGGAAACGTCTGCCCTCTGTAATTATTAACAAAGTTTCTATACCAAATATTAAGTTCTCTTTTTCTATTGTATCAAATACTTATTTCATGCAATTACTGTAAATGCAAATTAATTATTTAGAAATCATACAATTTTTGGGAATCTTTTTTAGATACTCTCACAGTTAATGTGTACCTATGATAAAAATAACAGACCTCTCCAAAGGTGGGAAAACTTTAAAAAACGCCAGTGAATCAAAACCTTATTTTCCCCACTGTGTGTGTGTGTGTGTGTGTGTGTGTGTGTATGTGTGTATGGTGTGTGTGTGTGTGTGTGTGTGTGTGTGTGTGTGTGTGTGTATATCTATATATAATATATAGTATATATATATAATATATATATATATATATACTCACCGGCCACTTTATTAGGTACACCATCCTAGTAACGGGTTGGACCCCCTTTTGCCTTCTGAACTACATCATTTCTTCGTGGCATAGATTCCACAAGGTGTTGCAACTATGCTCAATTGGTACCAAGGGGCCCAAAGAGTGCCAAGAAAATATTCCCCACACCATGACACCACCACCACCAGCCTGAACCGTTGATACAAGGCAGGATGGATCCATGCTTTCATGTTGTTGACACCAAATTCTGACCCTACCATCCGAATGTCGCAGCAGAAATCGAGACTCATCAGACCAGGCAACGTTGTTCCAATCTTCTACTGTCCAATTTCGATGAGCTTGGGCAAATTGGAGCCTCAGTTTCCTGTTCTTAGCTGAAAGAGTGGCACCGGTGTGGTCTTCTGCTGCTGTAGTCCATCTGCCTCAAAGTTCGCCGTACTGTGCGTTCAGAGATGCTCTTCTGCCTACCTTGGTTGTAACGGGTGGCTATTTGAGTCACTGTTGCCTTTCTATCAGCTCGAACCAGTCTCCCCATTCTCCTTTGACCTCTGTCATCAACAAGGCATTTCCGCCCACAGGACTGCCGCTCACTGGATGTTTTTTCTTTTTCGGACCATTCTCTGTAAACCCTAGAGGTGGTTGTGCGTGAAAATCCCAGGAGATCAGCAGTTTCTGAAATACTCAGACCAGCCCTTCTAGTACCAACAACCATGCCACGTTCAAAGGCACTCAAATCACCTTTCTTCCCCCATACTGATGCCGTTTGAACTGCAGGAGATTGTCTTGACAATGTCTACATGCCTAAATGCACTGAGTTGCCGCCATGTGATTGGCTGATTAGAAATTAAGTGTTAACGAGCAGTTGGACAGGTGTACCTAATGAAGTGGCCGGTGAGTGTATATATATATATCTTAAGAAGGTCGCAGCACTCCATTATGGCAAAAAATGAAAAAACTTTATTCCAACATGCCCAGTGACGACGTTTCGGCTCCTAGAAGCCTTTCTCATGTGTTACATAGGTGAAAGTGCAGAGTATATAAAGCAATGTGATCATAAAATA
>JAODAL010075186.1:0-14095 GCA_025379985.1 Phyllomedusa bahiana
CCCCCCCCTTTCCTCCGGTTGCCCCCCTCCCCCCATTACCTCCTTGTGGGGTGTCCTCTCCCCCCCCCCCTATTTCCTCCCGGTGGGTGTCCCCTCCCCCTTTCCCCCTTTTGCCTCCCCCCCCCCCCTATCCTCCTGGGGGGTTCCTCCCCCCCCATTTCCTCCTGGTGGGGTGTCCCCCCCCCCCCCCCCCTATTACCTCCTGGGGGGTGGCCCCCCCCCCCCTTTTCCTGGGGGTTCCTCCCCCCCCCCTATTACCTCCTGGTGGGGTTGCCTCCCCCCCCCCCCCTATTACCTCCTGGTGGGGGGTCCACCCCCCCCCTATTTCCTCCTGGTGGGGGGGCCTCCCCCCCCCCCCTATTACCCCCCTGTGGGTGTCCCCCCCCCCCCCTTTCCTCCTGGGGGGTGCCTCTCCCCCTCCCCCCCCCTATTACCCCTGGGGGGGTTTCCCTCCTCCTCCCCCCTATTACCTCCGGTGGGGTGTCCCTCCTCCCCCCCCCATTACCTCCTGGTGGGGTGTCCTCCCCCCCCCCCTATTACCTCCTGGTGGGGTGTCCCTCCCCCCCCCCCATTACCTCCTGGTGGGGTGCCTCTCCCCCCCTCCCCCCTATTACCTCCGGGGGGGTGGGCCCCTCCTCCTCCCCCCCATTACCTCCTGGTGGGTGTCCCTCCTCCTCCCCCCTATTACCTTTCCCGGGGGGGGTCCTCCCCCTCCCCCCCAAACCTCCTGGTGGGGTGTCCCCTCCCCCTCCTCCCCCTATTACCTCCTGTGGGGTTTCCCCCCTTTTCTCCCCTCCCCCCCATTACCCCGGTGGGGTGCCCCTCCTCCTCCCCCCTAATTTCCTCCTGGTGGGTTTCCTCTCCTCCTCCCCCCTAATTTTCCTCCCGGTGGGGTGTCCTCTCCCCCCTCCCCCCATTACCCCCTGGTGGGGGGGTCCTCTCCTCCCCCCCCCCTATTTCCCGCCCCGGGGTGTCCTCTCCTCCTCCCCCCATTACCTCCTGGTGGGGTGTCCTCTCCTCCTCCCCCCTATTACCTCCTGGAGGGGTGTCCCCCCTCCTCCTCCCCCCCCATTACCCCTGGGGGGGGGGTTCCTTTAAAATTAATTTGGGGGGTGGTTTTCCCCCTCCTTTCCCCCCCCCTATTACCTCCTGGTGGGGTGGTCCCTCCCTCCCCCTTTTTCCCCTTTGCCCTCCTCCCCCCCCTAATTCCTCCTGGGTGGGGTGTTTCCTCCTCCTCCTCCCCCCCTTTACCCCCGTTTTCCTCTCCTCCTCCCCCCTTTACCTCCTGGTGGGGTTTCCCCTCCTCCCCCCCCCTATTCCTCCGGGGGGGTGTCCTCTCCTCCTCCCCCCATTACCTCCTGGTGGGGTGTCCTCTCCACCTCCCCCCTATTACCTCCTGGGGGGGGTCCTCCCTCCCCCCTCCTCCTTTTGTCCCTCTCCCCCCCCCTCCCCCCTATTACCTCCTGGTGGGGTGTCCCCTCCTCCTCCCCCCTATTACCCCTTGGTGGGGTGTCCTCCTCCTCCTCCCCCCTATTACCTCCTGGTGGGGTGTCCTCTCCTCCTCCCCCCTATTACCTCCTGGTGGGGTGTCCTCTCCTCCTCCCCCCTATTACCTCCTGGTGGGGTGTCCTCTCCTCCTCCCCCCTATTACCTCCTGGTGGGGTGTCCTCTCCTCCTCCCCCCCCATTAAAAAAATTGGGGGTTTTTTTTTTTTTTTTTTCCCCCCTATTTTTTTCCTCCTGGTGGGGTGTCCTCTCCTCCTCCCCCCTATTACCTCCTGGGGGGGTTCCCCCCCCCCCCCAACCCCGGGTGGGGTGTCCCTCCTCCTCCCCCCCCTATTACCTCCTGGTGGGGTGTCCTCTCCTCCCCCCCATACCTCCTGGTGGGGTGTCCTCTCCTCCCCCCCCCCTATTACCTCCTGGTGGGGTGTCCTCTCCTCCTCCCCCCTATTACCCCTGGGGGGGTTTCCCCTCCTCCTCCCCCCCCATTACCTCCTGGGGGGTGTCCCCCCCCCTCCCCCCCCTATTACCCCTTTTCCTCCCCCTCCTCCCCCCTATTACCTCCTGGTGGGGTGTCCTCCTCCTCCCGCCTATTACCTCCTGGTGGGGTGTCCTCCTCCTCCCCCCTATTACCTCCTGGTGGGGTGTCCTCCTCCTCCCCCCTATTACCCCTTGGTGGGGTGTCCTCCTCCTCCCCCCATTACCTCCTGGTGGGGGTCTCCCCCTCCCCCCCAAAAACCCCTGGGGGGGTTTCTCCTCCTCCCCCCTATTACCTCCTGGTGGGGTGTCGTCCTCCTCCCCCCTATTACCTCCTGGTGGGGTTTTCCCCCCTCCCCCCCCTATTACCTCCTGGGGGGTTCTCCTCCTCCCCCTATTACCTCCTTTTGGGGTTCCTCCTCCCCCCCCTATTACCTCCCGGTGGGGTGTCCCTTCCTCCTCCCCCCCTATTACCTCCTGGTGGGGTGTCGTCCTCCTCCCCCTATTACCTCCTGGTGGGGTGTCGTCCTCCTCCCCCCTATTACCTCCTGGTGGGGTGTCGTCCTCCTCCCCCGATTACCGCCTGGGGGTTCCCCCCCTCCCCCCCCTTTACCCCTCCTGGTGGGGTTCCCGCCCCCCCCCCCTTTCCCCCCCCCCCTTTTTTTTTACCTCCCCTTTTTTGGGGGGGTTTTCCCACCCTCCTCCCCCCCCATAAAAAACCCCGGTTTGGGTGGGGGGGGGTCCCTCCCCCCTAAATTCCTCCCTGGGGGGGTTGTCCCCCCCCCCTTCCCCCCTCCCCCCCTTTTTACCTCTTTGGGTTTGGGGCCCCCGACTCCCCTCCCCATAAACCCAGGAGGGGGGGGTTTTCCCCCCCCAACTCTGGTGGGGGTCTTCCTTTTTCCTCCCCCCCTATTTTAACCTCCTGGGGTGGGCCGGACCCCCTTTCCTCCTTACCCCGGGGGGTTCCGCCCTCTCCCCCCCCCCGGGGGGTTGCCCCTCCCCCCCCCCCCCCGGTTTGGGTTGCCCCCCCGGGGTATTACACGGGGGCTCCCCCCCCCCATTACCTCCCTTAGGGCCCCCTCCTCCCCCTTACCCCGGGAGGGTTCCGCCCTCCCCCCCCACATACCTCAGCCTCTTATTATTACAAGAAGCCCGCGTTTATAACAGCGAGCGGCAGCTCCTCCAGCGATACACTGGCTGCTGCGGCGGATGCCCTACACCCAGGAGTATAATGAGATCAGGGCGGCCTCCGCTGCAGAGGACCTGACACCTGAATTCTCGGGGCTCCGGGCTGAGGGGCAGTGTTGTGCCCCCCCCTGTGCCACCCTCCTGCCAGCTTAGTCCCTGGCACCATCTTGGTCCTGCCAGTGCCGCCCGCAGACATAACAAAGGGGGGACGACTGGGGCAGTCAGGGGGACATAGAGAGGGGCCACAGATGAGGTGTAAGAGTAGAGGGGTCGACTGCGCCCGCAGGAGGCTGAGACTGTTGGTGCGCCGGCGAAATCATTCATATATATCCCGGGGGAATAACCCAGCCCGCAGGATTTTGGAACCTCAAACTGCAGACGTCGGGCCGGCACCCCCGGGGTTTCACTGCCCCTCTGCCACCGCCCGGCCCCGGTTACATGCCGCTCTGCCCCGCCCGGGGGCCCCCGGTTCACGCCGCTCTCCCACCGCCCGGGCCCCCGGGTTACACTGCCGCTCTGCCACCGCCCGGGCCACCGGGTTACACTGCCGCTCTGCCACCGCCCGGGCCACCGGGTTACACTGCCGCTCTCCCACCGCCCGGGCCCCTCTCCGGCCGCTCTTCCACCGGGCCCGGGGCCCCCGGGTTACACGCCGCTCTGCACCCCCCCGCCCGGGCCCCCGGGTTTTTCACGCCCCCTCCCCCCCCGCCGCCCGGGCCCCTCTCCGGCCGCCCCCCCCCGCCGCCCCGGGCCCCCCCGCCCGCTCTCCCACCCCGGGCCCCCCCCCTCCCCCACGGCCCGGCCCCCCCGGGCCGCTCTCCCACGGCCCGGGCCCCTCTCGGGCCCCTCTCCCCCCCGGCCCGGCCCCCTCCCCCTCCCCCCTCCCCCCGCCCGGGGCCCCTCTCGACCCCTCCCCCCCCCCCCCCGGGCCCCCCTCGCCCCCCCCCCCGCCCGGGCCCCTCTCGGCCCCCTCCCCGCCGCCCGGGTCCCCCTCGGGCCGCTCTCCCCCCCCCCCCTCCCCCCCCCCCCGCCCGGGGCCCCTTGTGGCCGCTCTCCCCCCCCCCGGGGCCCCTCCGGGCCCCGCTCTCCCCCGCCCCGGGCCCCCCCGGCCGCTCCCCCCCCCCCGCCCCCCCCCCTTCTCCCCCGCCCCCCCCCCTTTTCCCTCCCCGGCCCCCCGGCCCTCCTCCCCCTCTCGCCCCGACCCCCCGGGGGCCCCTCTCCCCCCTTTCCCCCCCCCGGGCCCCCCCCCGCCCCCCGGGGGGGCCCGGCCCCTCTCCCCGCTCTCCCACCGCCCGGGCCCCTCTCCGGCCGCTCTCCCACCGCCCGGGCCCCTCCCGGCCCCCTCTCCCCCCCCGGGCCCCTCTCCGGCCGCTCTTCCCCCACCGCCCGGCCCCTCCCCCCCAGGGCCCGGGGCCGTCCCGCCCACCGCCCGGGGCCCTCCCCCCCCCCGCCCGGGCCCCCTTCCCCCGCCCGGGCCGCTCTCCCACCGCCCGGGCCGCTCTCCCACCGCCCGGGCCCCTCTCGGGCCGCTCTCCCAGGGCCCGGGCCGCCTCCCCCCCCGCCCGGCCCCTCTCCGGCCGCTCTCCCACCGCCCGGGCCCCTCTCCCCCACCCCCGGCCCCTCCCGGCCGCTCTCCCACCGCCCGGGCCCCCTCCCCCCCCGCCGGGGCCCCTCCCCCGGCCCGGGCCGCCTCCCCACCCCCCGGGCCGCTCCCCCCACCCCCCCCCGGGCCCCCTCCGGCCGCTCTCCCACCCCCCGGGGAGCCGCTCTCGGCCGCTCTCCCCCCCGCCCGGGGCCGCCCCCACCCCCACCCCCGGGGCCCCCTCTGGGGCCCTCCCCACCGCCCGGGCCCCTCTCGGGCCGCCTCCCACCGCCCGGCCCCCTCGGGCCCTCTCCCCCCGCCCGGGCCCCCCCCTCTCCCGTCGCTTTGCCTCCCTCTGACGCCTCCTTCCCTATACTCTTGGGGGATCGCCCCGCTGCCGCTCCATTATTTCCAGATGCAAAGTGTGAAATTTTCTGCAGAACAAGTGAATCAGGGATCAGCTTCCGCCTACTGACTCCAAAATTACAAGGCTCGCTTCCTGCATAGAACGCCATGGCAACCCGCTGCTACACGAGCGAGCGGGACACTACTGTGATGGTCACTATGCCGTTTATTGCACATCCAATGATCGTCCCTTTAACTGCTTCACCGCTGGAGGCACAGACCTGGATCACAGGACACTGATGGCGAAGATGCAGAAATTGTGTCCATCTCTCGTCACATCACCACGAACCTCCCGACATTAGCACAAGCAAATACAAGATCCACAGTTACATCCTGTATTATCCTCCAGAGCTGCGCTCACTGTTCTGCTGGTGCTGTCACTGTACATACATTACTTATCCTGTACTGATCCGGAGTTACATCCCGTATTAAACCTCCAGACTGCACTCACATTCTGCTGGGGCATCACGTGTACATACATACTATCCTTACTGACCTGTTACATCCTGTATTACCTCCAGAGCGCCTCACTATTCTGCTGGGGCGTCCTGTGTACATACATTACTTTTCCTGTACTATCCTAGTTACATCCTGTATTATCCTCCAGACTGCGCTCACTATTCTGCTGGGGCAGTCACGTACATACATTTACTTATCCTGTACGACCGAATTACATCCTGTATTTTAAATGCAGACGCGCTCACTATTCTGCTGGGGCAGTCCTGTACAACATTACTTATCCGTACGACCCTGATTACATCCTGTATACCCCAAGCTGCGCTCACTATTTGCTTTGGGGCAGTCACTGTACATACATTACTTTTTCCGTACTGATCCTAGTTACATCCTTTTTACCTCCAACGCACCATATTCTCTGGTGCAGTCACTGTACATACATTACTTTTCCGTACTGATCCTAGTTAATCCTTATTTCCTCCAGAGCTGCACTCACATTCGCGGTGCAGTCACTGTAAAAACACACTTCTCCGTCGTATGTTGGGCGTATGGGCTCCCCGCTTTGTGAACCCGTGCACATAGTGAGGCTGGGGCGCTGCAGGACTGGCCGGTGAAGGGTTAATAATCTGCCTCTGTAGATGTGGGTGCCCCCTCCTGTGAGTCACCGAGGTCCATGGAGACGCGGCGTGGGACCCTCTCAGACAATGGCTGACGGGTGACGGAGCGCGGTGGCGAAGGCTCCCGTCATCATCTTCACAGAGCAGCGCGTGGGGTCTGCTGATGTGTCACCGACTGACATGTGCCGCACCCACCTTCCTCCGCACACTGGGGCAGCTCCTTAAAGGGAAACTCCACCCACCGACCGCAGCAAGCTCCACAGATTGGGACTCAGCTGGGGTTGGGGGACGCTGCTTTTCACAGGGGTGGAGAGGGGGGGGGGGGGCGCCCTCTCTTACTCTGAGAGGGGGCAATGCTTTTTCCGGGTGTGGGGGGACCCTTTTTCCTGGGGCTCTGCTTTTCCAGGTTGGGGGGCCCCTTTTTTTTCCTGGGGGCCCTGCTTTTTCCAGGGGTTGGGGGTTTGGGGGGGGTCCTGCTAAAATTTTTCCGGGATGTCGGATGACGTTCCCCCCGCCGCTCACGCTCCTCGTACGTGCGGCTCTCCCGTGGCGGCGGACCTGGGCACCAGTGGTGTGGGATGGGGCCTGCCAGCTGTTTCTTTGCACTAGTGCTTGTCAGCAGAGACTGCTCTGGCTGGAATTCACGTAATTTGAAGGTTCAAGTCAAAGTAAAAAATTTTTAGGAATTCGGACCCCAGGGAGGGGCCTCCAGTCAGCCCTTTTTACCACTGAAATAAGCTTTAGATTTTCCGGTGTTAAAAGCGCATGGTCTGTTTTCAAGGGCGGTAACCTGTATGGCGGCACCTGTAACGGGTCGTGCTCTGTGAGTGTATCGTTATGGCGGGGTCTCTCGGGTGGGGTGGTATCTGTAGGGGGGTCGAGCTCTTGGTGGTATCGTTTAAGGCGGCACCTGTAACGGGGGTGCCATGACGGATCGTGATGGTGGGGCGGGCCCGGAGTGGTATCGTTATGGTGGGTCGTCCTGTAAGCGGGATTTGTAATGGGTCGGCTCTGTGAGCGGTATCTTGTATATGGGGTGCTATTGACGATATCTGTATGGCGGGAAAACCCGAAAAAAGGTGCTCTCGAGCGGTATCGTGTATGGGGGGTCGTGCCTTGAGCGTAAGGTATGGCGGCACCGTAACGGGGGCGTGCTCGTGAGCGGAAACGTGATGGGGGAGTCCCTGCTCTTGACGGAAACGTGTATGGCGGGGGCGTGCTCTGTGAGCGTATTTTTATGGCGGGTCGTGCTCTGTGAGCGGTATCGTGTATGGCGGGTCGTGCTCTGTGAGCGGTATCGTGTATGGCGGGTCGTGCTCTGTGAGCGGTATCGTGTATGGCGGGTCGTGCTCTGTGAGCGGTATCGTGTATGGCGGGTCGTGCTCTGAGCGGTATCGTGTATGGCGGGGCTTCCTGTTGCGGTACTGTAGGGGGGTCTGCTCTGTGACGGTAACGTGTATGGCGGGCGTCTCTGTGAGCGGGATCGTGTAGGCGGTCGTGCTCTGGAGCGTATCGTGTATGGGAGTCGGCCTGGAGCGGGCTCTCTTCCCCAGCAATGACTGGGTTTTTTGCTTGGATTGTTCTGTCTTTCAGCTCCGGCCAAGACGTCCAGGGAACGAGCGTTGTGGCCAATCTGCCCGTGCTCATCCGGCAGAATCCTTCCGAGACTCTGAGGGGTGGTTTCCAAAAACAAGTAAGTATGGGGGGGACGCCCAGAGAGGGGACTCATTTAAAGGGGAGGGGCGTGACAACCCATTTTAGAAGGGGGGTGCACCCGCTTTAGTTCATTGTTAATTGTGAATTTAAAAAACAACAATTAAAAAAAGGGTTAAATGCAGCAGAGGCCCGGCGGGTGCATGGAGCGGGTGTCCGGCGGGTGCATGGAGCGGGTGTCCTACAGGTGCAGGGAGCGGGTGTCCCGGGGGGTTTCAGGGACGGGTGTCCACGGGGCCCAGGATTGGGTTCCGCGGGGGCAGGGAAACGGGTGTCCACAGGTGCAGGGAGCGGGTCCGGCGGGTGCAGGGGGCGGGGGCCCGGGTGCTGGGGCGGTGTCCCGGGGGCATGGACGGGTTTCCGACAGGTCAGGGAGCGGGGGGTCCGACAGGGTGCAGGAGCGGGTCCGGCGGGGGCAGGGAGCGGTGTCCCGCGGGCCATGGATCGGGTGTCCGGCGGGGGCAGAAGCGGGTGTCCGGCGGGGCAGGGGGGGGGGTGTCCCCGGGGGGGTGCAGGGACGGTGTCCGGCGGGCAGGGGGCGGGTGCCACGGGCCTAGGATCGGGGGGTCCGGCGGGGGCAGGAGCGATGTCCGGATGCAGGGAGCGGGGGTCCGGCTTTTTCCCGGGGGGTTTCATGGAGCGGGGTCCGGGGGGTGCAGGGGGCGGGTGCCCGGGGGCTGGACGGTTCCCGGGGGGTGAGGGGGGGGGGTGTCTGACGGTGCAGGGAGCGGGGGCCGACATGCAGGGAGGGGTGCCGACAGGTCAGGGGCGGGGGTCCGACAGGTGCAGGGGGCGGGGTCCACGGGTGCAGGGGGCGGGTTTTCCACGGGCCTATGGATTGGATTCCGACAGGTGCAGGAGCGGGTGTCCGGGGTGCAGGGAGCGGGTGTCCGGCGGTCAGGGGGCGGGTTCCGGGGGGTGCAAGGACCGGGTTCCGGGGGTGCAGGGATCGGGTGTTTCCCGGGGGGCCTATGGTCGGGGGGTCCGGGGGGCCATGGACGGGTGTCCCGGGGCCTTGGGTCGTTGTCCGGCGGGCCTAGGGTCGGTGCCGGCGGGGCCCAAAGGATCGGGTTCCGGGGGGGTGCAGGGATCGGGTGTCCGGCGGGTGTAGGGATCGGGTGTCCGGCGGGCCTATGGATCGGGTGTCCGGCGGGCCTATGGAAACGGTGTCCGGGGCCTATGATCGGGTGTCCCGGGCCTATGGATCGGGTTCCGGCGGGCCTAGGGATGGGGTGCCCGGGGGGGGCCCAAAGATCTTGTCCCGGGGGGTGCGGGGATCGGGTGCCGGGGGTGTAGGGATCGGGTGCCGGGGCGGGCCTATGATGGGGTGCCGGGGGGGCCTATGGACGGGTGTCCGGCGGGTGCGGGGAGGGGGTGTCCGGCGGGCCTATGGATGGGGTTTCCGGGGGCCTAGGGATGGGGGTGTCCGGGGGGTGCGGGGGAGCGGGTTCCGGCGGGTGAGGAGCGGGTCCCGGGGCGGTGCAGGGATCGGGTGTCCGCGGGCCTATGGATCGGGGCCCCGGGGGGTGCAGGGAGCGAGGTCCCGGGGCCTATGGATCGGGGCCGGGCGGGAAAAAGGATGGGGTTTGTCCGGGGGTGCGGGAGCGGGTGTCCGGCGGGCAGGGGGGCGGGTGTCCGCGGGTGCAGGGATCGGGGTCCGTCGGGCCCTATGGATCGGGTGTCCCGGCTGTGCAGGGACGGAGTCCGGCGGGCCAAATGGATCGGGTCCGGCGGGTGCAGGGAGCGGGTGTCCGGCGGGTGCAGGGAGCGGGTGTCCGGCGGGCCTATGGATCGGGTGTCCGGCGGGTGCAGGGAACGGGTGTCCGGCGGGCCTATGGATCGGGTGTCCGGCGGGTGCAGGGAGCGGGTGTCCGGCGGTCCTATGGATCGGGTGTCCGGCGGGCGCAGGGAGCGGGTGTCCGGCGGGCTAGGGATCGGGTGTCCGGCGGGCGCAGGGAGCGGGTGCCCGGGTTGCAGGAGCGGGTGCCCGGGCGGGCCTATGGAGCGGGTGTCCGGCGGGCGCAGGGAGCGGGTGTCCGGCGGGCCTATGGATCGGGTGTCCGGCGGGCCTATGGATCGGGTGTCCGGCGGGCCTATGGATCGGGTGTCCGGCGGGTGCAGGGAGCGGGTGTCCGGCGGGTGCAGGGAGCGGGTGTCCGGCGGGTGCAGGGAGCGGGTGTCCGGCGGGCGCAGGGAGCGGGTGTCCGGCGGGCGCAGGGAGCGGGTGTCCGGCGGGCGCAGGGAGCGCTATTATTATCTTCATTTAATTTGTCTTCAATGGAAAACCACAAAAGAATTGTCCTAAAGCCAAACTGGATATAATTCCACCAAACAAAAAAAAAGGGGGGGGACAAAAGTTTTGGGGCCGCTTTTTAGGTACCGTTAAAAAAACCGGCTTATTAAACCCGAAATTCCCACCGGGTTTGGCGCTGGGAAATTTCCGGCTTTGAAAAAGGGGCGGGGGGGACGGAGGCTTGGCAAAGGGCTGGCCCCATAGACTTGCTTTTATCCACGGGCGAAATTGCGCCGGAAAAAGCAAGTGAGGGAAATTTCCACGTTTTTAAAGAGAAGGGTTGGATTACCCGTAATTATTGCACGGATTGGAGCCGTATTTACAGCGCAAACCCGGCCCCCCGGGGGAAAAACGGCCCCAAAATCCGCGGCGAAATAACCTTTTGTGAAGGGCCCCCGGCCTTTCGAAAAATCCTTTATGTTTCCCTCTAATGTTTGAAATTTACCACACCTGTAACTTACCTTTGCCCCTAACAGGTTTTGGGGCATAACAAAAACCCACTTCCCAGCCATTTTGAACATGGATTAAATTTGGGACTCCACCTGGGTCCTGTGTCCTTGTGGGGGCCACATTGACCCACGGAGAAAAAAAAGAAAACCAAAGAACGCTGAGGACCTGAGACCCAAATTGTGAGGAAGCCTGAGCAATCTAAAGGCCCCTTAAAAAAGCCCCACCCCCAAAGACCTAAAGGTTTCCTGTGTCAAACCGGCGCAGTGTCGCAAGAATGGAAAACCCCCAAATTGGCACTTTGGCAAAACCTCCCTATGGCACTTGGCAACCTCCCTAGGGGCCTGTGGCAAACCCTTTCCCCCTTTGGAAACTGGGGCCCCTAACCTCCCCAGGGCACTGGGGCTAACCCCCCCCAAGGGGCACTGTGACAAACCCCCCCTAGGGCACTGTGACTAACCCCCCTTTTGGCACTTTTGGCCCTAACCCCCCCCAATGGCACTGGGGGCTAACCTCCCATGGCACGGGTGGCAAAACCTCCCTATGGCACTGTGGAAAACCTCCCCATGGCACTTGGCTAACCTCCCCAGGGCATTTGTAACAACCCCCCATGGCACTTTTTGGCTAACCTCCCTAGGGCACTGGAAAACCCTTCCCTATGGAAACTGTGGCAAACCCCCTCCCTATGGCACGGGGCTAACCTCCCCATGGCGCTGTGGCAAACCCCTCCCTATGGCACGGGGCCTAACCTCCCCATGGCGCTGTGGCTAACCTCCCCATGGCCCTGTGGCTAACCTCCCCAGGGGCGCTGTGGCAAAACCTCCCCTTTGGCGTTTGGGGGGGGGCTGACCTCCCGATAGGCTGTGGCTGCCCCTCCCCAGGGGCACTGGTTGGCTGACCCCCCCCCAGGGCACTGTGGCTGACCTCCCCCCATGGCATTTGTGGCGACCTCCCCAGGGCGCTGTGGCTGACCTCCCCAGGGCGCTGTGGCTAACCTCCCCAGGGTTTCCGGTGGAAAACCTCCCCAGGGTGCGTGGCGACCCCCTCCATGGCACGGGGGCTGACCCCCTCCAGGCCCGGGGTGGCTGACCTCTCCATGGCGCTGTGGCTGACCTCCCCATGGCGCTGTGGCTAACCTCCCCCAGGCGCTGTGGCAACCTCCCCAGGGGTGTTTGGGGCTAACCCCCCTAGGGCCTGGGGGCTAACCCCCCTTTTGGCGCTGTGGCTGACCCCCCCAAATGGCGCGGGTGGCTGACCTCCCTATGGCCGGGGGGGCTGCCTCCCTATGGCGTGTGGCTAACCTCCCCCAGGGGCGCTGTGGCAACCCTCCCCATGGAAACTTTTGGCTAACCTCTCCATGCCCCGTGGCTGACCTCCTCCATGGCACTGTGGTTTAACCTCCTTCCAGGGCACTGTGGCTGCCCTCCCCCATGGCACTGTGGCTGACCCCCCCTAGGGCACTGGGGGGCCCGGGACCCCCCTTATTGGCCCCTGTGGCTGACCTCCCTGGCACTGGGCTGACCTCTCCTTTGGCGCGTGGCTGCCCCTCCCCCATGGCGCTGGGGTTTAACCCCTCTCCTGGCGCTTGCTAAAACCCCCATGGGGGCAAAGCCCCGACCTCCCCATGGCGCTGGGGCCAGGGCCCCCCCCCCCCCCCCCCCCCCCCCCCCCAGGCGCTGTGGCCGACCCCCCCCTATGGCACTGTGGCTGCCCCCTCCCTAGTTAAACCCCCAAGGCACGTGGCCTAACCCCCCCCTAAAATGTAAAGCCCATGGCACGGGCTAACCTCCCTAGATGTAAACCCCAAATGGCACTTTGGCTAACCCCCCTTAATTTTAAAAACCCCCCATGGCACTGTGGCTAATCCCCCTGAGGGAAAAGCCCAGGGCACTGTGGCTAATCTCCCTAAAATGAAAAACCCCCTGGCACTGGGCTAATCCCCCCTAGATGTAAAGCCCTTTGGCACTGGGGTTTAATCTCCCTAAAAGAAAAAAGCCCATGGAAACTGTGGCTAACCTCCCTAGTTTGTAAACCCCCATGGCACTGTGGCTAACCTCCCCTTTGGCACTTTTTGCTAACCCCCCCCTATGGCACTGGGGCCCTAACCTCCCTAAAATGGGAGGGGAAAAGGGAAAACATTGACGAGAATTTCAACGCAAGTTTTGTGCTTTTTGGTGGATAAAGAACCCCGAAAAAACACCCAAAACAAGTTTCCCCCTTCAGGTCCGGGGGGTACAACAGGGGCCCACCCGCCACTATCCTGGGCGTCTAAAAATAAAAAGGGGACTGAAATGGGGGGAAAAAACCCAGGAAGACCCCATTCTTCCCCCCGAGACAAAAAAAAGCCGGGGCTGGATTTTTCCCCCAAATTTAAACCTGGAAAGCCAAAAAAACATTTTGGAAGAAGGGTTCTCGGGTCAGATAAAACCCAAAAGAGAAAAGGCCTCAACGGGGTTTTACGGGAAAAAAAAAGGGGCAAAGAAAAAAAAACCCGGGTTCCCTGCAGTCAAACATGGCAAGGCTCCCTGAGTTTTGGGGTTGTTTTGGGCTGCCTCGGGCACTGGACTGCTTGCCCCGTGGCATGGGCCCTTTTGAAGTCTGCAAACATAATGTAGGGGCCCAAATGTGAGAAAGCTGGGGGCTCCCTCAGAGGTCAGGGGGCTTCCAATAGGACAAAGACCCAAAACACACTTCAAAAAGCAAACCCGAAAATTTTTTTGAAGGGGAAAACACCCGGAGAAATTCAAAGTGGGGGCCCCAATGATCCAAACCTGAAAACCCCTAGAACACCGTGGGAGATCTCACAATGGCAGAGAAGGCCCCCTTTACATCCAGGGACCTGGAGCATTTTTCCAGAGAAGATGGGCCCCAAAATCCCCGCAGAGGGCCCTTTTAAGAAACTCATTGAAAGGTCACCGGAGGCGGTTTTTCGCCCGTTATTTTTGGGTAAAGGTTGTTCTACCAAGTATTAGGCTGAGGGGGGGCCAAAATTTTTTTTCCCGGGCCCCTTTTTTTTTTTTTTTTTTTTTTTTTTTTTTTTTTTTAAAAAGTGTTTTAAATTTTTTAAGACATTTTTGGTTTTTTTAAACATCCCAAATTCCCTTTTAAAAAATTTAAAAAAAACCCTGCAAAAACTACATAATATACTGTTTTTGGGGCCCTAATTTTTTTCCAAACCCTTTTTCACAAATTACAATATTATCCTATTCAATGTTCGAGTTTGGGAAGACAACCCCAAACCAAATTTAACAGTGTTTAAAAACTTAAACTCCCAAATGATTTTTTTCCCAAATTTAAACCCATTTACCCCATCCACCTTTTTTTTTAAGAAAACCCGACACACCGCAAACAATCTCCTTTTTTTTCCGACGCCCGCCCCCCCCCCCCCCCAATACACCCAAATTGAGAAAAACTCAAC
>JAODAL010075187.1:0-14094 GCA_025379985.1 Phyllomedusa bahiana
CAATTATTTTTAGTGGTTACAGGCACGTGCAAATTGCATTGATGCAGCTGAGGATTGTATACCTAGTTTCATTGCTAAAGAGTAGTAAGAAAGGTGCACTGTCCTGAATTTCATGTATCTTTCCCCTTCCACTTCTCCACCACCTTTTTTCCATTGTGTTCGTCAGGGTTTAAAAGGAAGACTAGCGGATGAAATCAAATTTTACACTAACCAAGGCAAAAAGGAAGGAGAATTGGGCAAATATTTAACAGTGAACCCACTAACAATCAAAAATAAATACAGAAAAAACAAGAACGATCCCCAGCTTTATTAAAAAGATACAACAAAGGATAATTTAAAAATACCAATCGGGTGGGGGGGGGGATAGGGTGAATGCTCGGAAACATTAGATAACCAGTAGAATTAACCCCTCACCCTCTTCATTGACTGCTACCAATGTCATAACTTAAAAACCAAAATCTTAAATTGCCCTAATCCTGACACCCATATAAACCTTAAATTGAAGTCAGGCTTTTTTAAACTGGTCTGCAGGGTTAAACTTACTGGTTCCCATTGCGCCCAGTCCTGGGGGGCTCACACTTTGATGTAATATTCAACATCACTTCTGATCCAACTCACATTCAGGTACTCTAAGTAGCGTCAGAGTGCTAGCCCCATGGGATCAGAAGAAAAAAATGACTGAAAATTTAAAACCCCGCAGCTAGTGTGTTGAGCGATTTTTATTGACAAATTTTAAATCGGGAAGGTTTTTATGGTGATTGAAATTTCCAATTTATGCGATGATTAAGGTTAAAATCTGTGCATCAATCTATTAAGATCGCGCCTTTTTCGGCGCTTCCTGAAATTTTTGGCGGCCGCAAATCAGATTACAGAATAGAGCAGGGTGAGATGTGTGTGCGACGTCATGAATGGGATGTGTATGGTTGCGTTTGGGCTTGAAAAATCACATGACCTCGTTTTACATAGAACAGCTTTTTCCTGTTTCAGCCTCAGTGCCCTCTCAGCGTCCATAGGGAATAGGACCTGCGCTCTGCCGTGGCCAAACACTCGCGAAATTAGTTCATTTCTGCACAGAGAAACCTCTACTATTAGCTGTGATCCTTCCAGTTTAGTTATATTAGAGATTTGAAGATTTATTAGTTAGCTAGAAATATTAAAGCAGCATCTACCGCTGTAAATTCACGGCGGGGGAGCAAGGGGGGGCCCCCGCGGCGAACACAGACAAGCTCTACTATAAAAGAACACTGGATAAAGTTCACCAAGACTTTAGTGTAGACATTGTAGTGGAATATCTTTTTATTAACAGTTTGCTATTGAAATATTTCCTGGATTTGGGCAGCCTGAACTTATATTGGGTACACATTCATTTCTAGTAACTGCAGTCTCTTTGTTAGGTGCAAAACTCCACTTTTATTTCAGTATACTTTTCAGATATGTGTTCATTTTAATTTTAAAACCATTACAACCTGTGACTGTTGATATATCCACCTTGCAGTTAAATTACAATCCAGCAATCTTGTAGTCACACAGTTGTTTGTTGCCAAAATACCGTGATCATACGAAAACATAAAAAGTTACGTGTTTTTTGACTTTTGCGCACCCAGCATTGTTCATTGACGCAGCACCACGTAAATCTAAAACAGCAATTCTATATTCACCACAGGTGAATTGAAAGTGCAAGAAATACCGTGAAACATACGAAAACATAACAGTTACGTGTTTTTGACTTTTGCGCACCCAGCACTGTTCATTGACGCAGCATCCACGTAAATCTTAAAACAGCAATTCTATATTCACCACAGGTGAATTTGAAAGGGAAAAAAAAACTGTGTATCATAACAAAACATAACTTTTTATGTGTTTTTTTGACTTTTGCCACCCAGAAATGTTCAGCGCAGCTCCCACGTAAATCTTAAAACAGCAATTCATATTCACCACGGGTGAATTGAAAGGTGCAAAAAATACCGTGTATCTACGAAAACAAAACATTTATGTTTTTTGACTTTTGCACACCCAGCTTTGTTCATTACGCAGCATCCACGAAATCTTAAAACAGAAATTTCTATATTCACCACGGGTGAATTGAAATGAAAAAAATACCGTTTATTATCCCAAAACATAACATTACTTTTTTTTGACTTTTCACACCCAGCATTGTTCATTGACGCAGCATCCCTAAACTTAAAACAGCAATTTATATTCACCACAGGTAATTAAAAGGGTTGCAAAAAACACCGTGGTCATATGAAAACATAACTTTTACGTTTTTTTTGATTTTGCACCCCCACATTGTTCATTGACGCGCATCCACTAAATTTTTAAAACAGCAATTCTATTTCACCACAGGTAATTGAAAGGTGAAAAAAATACATTTTTTATTATACCAAAACAAACTTTTTACGGTTTTTTGATTTTTTGCACACCCAGTTTGCCCAGACGCAGCATCCCCCCCCCGTAAATCTTAAAACAGCAATTCTATATTCACCACAGGTGAATTGAAAGGTGCAAAAAAACCGTTTTTTATCCCCAAAACAAACAGATACGTTTTTTTTTGGAATTTTCCCAGTCCAGATTTGTTGAAGACACCTTGCATTAAATTTGAATCCAGCAATTTTGTTTTATTAGAGGAATTTGAGAATATTTGGGGGATTTGCCTCTTTTAAAAGAGACTTTCAAAACTATTCCATCCCTTCTCAAATTTTTTTATATTTCTGAACAGGGGAGCGAAATCAGGTGGAAGCGACAAAAAGGGGGTACACATGGGGGTAGGGGTACGAGAGAAGGTGCCCTTTCCCAGTGCTGTCGAAACACGCATGCCACGATCGTCATTCATGCCCGTCGGGCCCGTCTCGCGGGTCAGGGCCCTGTGAATCAAGTAACGAATATCGTCGCCAATCGCCTCATGGTTAAAAAACCCTCATCTAGCATCTTACCTCCTCTCCTCGGCTCACGGCCACAAATGTCACATCACATCATCAGCATCCGCCCAACAGAAGCACCCAAATGTCAACTCGGTCCCCACCACGTGGATAATCCTCCACCGTCGCCCAGAAAAAACCACCAGCACCACAGAGACCCATCCTCCCCTTCTCCTTCCCGCCAGTTTGCGACCTGCACCCGACAGCGCCATCTAGCGCCAGCCTTCTGTTTTCCATTTGGGAGCAGAAGAAAACTTTTAACCCAAACCCACCCAAAGCCAAAAGCCGAATGTGGGCATTCCATTTTTGGCCCTTTGGAAATGTTGCCTTTCCGTCTGGTGGACACAAGGGGTTCCGCCACTCATGGCCCCGCCTGCCCCCAATACCAGATCCCGAGCAGGCATTTTTTTTGCCAAAAAGCCGCCCCTGCCCGGGCCCACCACGTGTCATCAAAAATTTTTAAAGCGCGTTGTCGCACTTGCCCGGGAAAAAAGTCCATCTAAAACCACCAACACTGGAAAAGAAAGCAGCCAAAGGGGCCGCTATATCCTGTGACACTCACGGGGTGAGCTGGGGGATGCTCGGGGGTGACGGGGGCTCCCCCCGGTGCACGCTCTTCAAAAACCGCAGGATGGTGGGGGGCCCTTTTCCCCCGGGTCCTTTTGGGGGCATCAGGTGCCCAGAACCCCCACCGTGTTAAATTTAAATTGCCTTGGAGACCGTCCACACACAGGTCAGGATTTGGGACGGCTCTAACAACGAGACCGAGCGCGGGCCGGTGACAAAAACCCTTTGTCCGGCAAGGTGGGTGCGATAACGGGCGAAATCTGCTGGCCCCCCTTTAAGATCGGTAGGCGGGAGCACACCCTTGCCGGGGCACATGTCATGAACCTTGTTGCCCAGAAATTTCTAAAAGAGCTACCCGGGCCCGGGTTTCCCTGCTAAGAAGGCCTCGAGGTCTAAATTCCCCACTTTCCCCGTTCGCCCCCCGCTCGTCCCCCCCGCGGGGCAGCGCCCAGCCGGCCCTCCCCGTCAACCGTCTCATTGTTGACGTGGCAACACCGGGAATTCCCACCCTCCACATCTCCACGATTGTGGCACACGCAAGCCATTACGCAGTACGAAGTGACACAGGGCCCTGAAAAGCACGGGCGGACCCGGGGTTTGAACCACCGAAGTGGGGCAGGTGAAAGAGCTCCACCATCCTTGACATTTTGAAGAACCACCAAAATGGTCAGTGCGGAAAATGCCCTTGCACATGACATTGTGGGATCTTAGTTCTGGAACGTCGTTGGACACTCTAAACAACGGGGCCCCCAGCGACGGAGGAGGAGAGGATACAGATGCGGCCCGGACCTTTCTCCCGCAAATCCACAAGGCCCGACATTTTCACAATTTCACGTTTTCATTAGGCAGGGGTTTTGGGGTCCAGAGCAGTGCAAGGTGGCGCACAGCCCAGGGTGCACATCCAGGCAAGTCGGGCGGGTTTTTTGAAGCGGCCGGGGGCAGGGGAGGAGGGGGGGGGGAGGAGGAGGAGGTTTTCCAGACACCGATGCCACTCCCTCCCTTGGGAAAGAGGTTTGGGGCGAATTTGAGGGGAGGAGGAAGAGAGGAAATTTTGCTAGTGCCCCTAAACCCAGATTTGGGGAAATAAAGGGCTCCATCCTCACATAGTGCTTGGATGCTCCAATTTCCTCCAAATGACCCCTTTAAGGCCATCAAAATAAACAACAGTTACTGGGCCACCCTCCGGGACCCCCGGGTCAAAACAAAACTCCACTTTCCTCCACCCACCCAAATAGAGAGAAAATGCAGGAAATGGGACCTTGCTGATTGATAAAACTGGAGACATCTGTTGCGTCTTCTTCACGTTCCCCAATGTCACGGTGGAACAACATCGCGACGTGACAGCATAGATTCCAAGTAGGGTTGCGGCGCAGCGGGCAAGGGGGCAGAAGCCAAAGGGGTGACCTCGGGCAATCCTTTTTACCCCCCTCACCAACGCTGCAATGCGGGCACACATCCAACACACAGAGATCACTTAAGATCAGTGCACGACTACTGCGCTCAAAAAAACCATTTTTGCATGGTTCCGGACCCAAAAGACTTCTGGTATCCAAAAGGACGAGTGGCCCGGCTGGCTTGTCACGCCCTAGAGGGGTTTCCTGCCCAGCACCAGCGCATATCTGAGCGGGCCTCGCACGCGGAGGTTCATCACAGACAAACGCATCCGGGTTTCCACAGATAATGTATCGTTTTTACTTTTATCAAGATGAACAGGGATGGATCCTGAAAATGTTGTGGCCCCAATTTGCCGGGTCATGATTAGTTTTCCGGGTTTCTTCACATTCCTTTTCAAAAAGAAACGGGCCCTTGAAAACTTTTTTTAAAATGTCTTTTTACTGCAATTTTTTTTTCCTTTTCCCCTTTTAATTCTTTTGCTGGAGGAGCTGAAAAAACAGCAAGGTTTTATGACAACACCAATTCCATTTACTCACTTTATCTTTAAAAAGTTCGCATTTTCAATGGTTTTGAGGTCATTTGCGTGAGATACAGCATAATTATGGGCCTTTGGGGAAAAGAAATGTGGCTTTAAAATGGGATTTTTCCCCCACAATTTTAAAAAATGGCTGAGAAGTCATATTTTATATTTTTTTTTGGGGCATGTAGCTGTGAGATACAGCAAAATCATGGTCCTTTGGAACAAAATGTCTTCTAATGGCATTCCCCCACATTTTTTTAAAATTTTGGGTAGAAGTCCCCTATTAAAAATTTTTTTGGGGTCAGTAGCTGGAATACAGCAAAAATCATGGGCCTTTTTAACAGAAATGTGGCTTCTAAGTGGCATTTCCCCCCCACAATTTTTAACAGTGGCTGAGAAAATCCCTTTTTTTAATTTTTTTGGGCATGCTGCTTTGAAAGCAGCAATACACAGTCCTATTATAAAAAAAAAAATTTGTTTTTTAACGACATTGTTCTTTCCCAATTTACCAAATGGCCAAAGGGGCATGCTTTAATTTTTTTGGGGGGGGATTTGCTTTTAAACAGCAATACACAGGGCCTATTTTTAAAAAAAGTTGTTTCAATAACATTTGTTCTTCACAATTTTGAAAAGTGCCTTGGGTCATGTTTGAATTTTTTTGGGGCATTTTGCTTGACATGCAGCTATACTCAGGTCCTATTCTAAAAAATGTTGTTTCAACAACAATGTTCTTCACAATTTTTCAAAGTGGCTCAAGGTCATGCTTTTTAATTTTTTGGGGGCATTTTGCTGTGACATTCAGCTATACTATAGGTCCTATTCTAAAAAAAGTTGTTTCCCAACAGACATTTGTTCTTCACAATTTTCAAGAGGGCCAAAGGGGGGGGCTGCAGAAACGGGGAAAAGGTAGGACACTGTTTTAAAGACACATATTTCAAAATGACGGGTTTTTTATAGCATCAATCCCTGTATTGAGACAACCCATTTAATACAAAAAAAAAGAAAACAAAGACTGGTGGGATTTCCCTCCTATTTTAAAAATGTGTTTTCTAGAAAAAAACTACAAAAAACTTCATGTACAAAAAAAGCTGTTAAAAAAATTCCTAAATTTTTACAAGGGAGGTACAGGAAAACTTGACCAATGTAGGGTTATTCCCCGAGGAATGGGGTAGGAGCACGGGGCAGAGAACAAAGTACGAGACAATTTTTCCCCCAGCACTTGAGTAAAATGAGAAAAAGAATGCCAAGCAAAAGGCACCTGGGGAACAGGAGCGTTCACCACCAGTATGTCCAAGTGAAGCTCAATTGGTCCGCACTCATACGGGGGGGCAAGCGCTACCAGGTATTTACTGTTTTACTGAGGAAGGCTGGAGTTCTCACACTTCCCTTCCGCACCTGCTTCAGCACGACAGTTTTTGTTGCTGCGTCATCAGGGCATTTTAAAACCTGCGTGTTAATAGATGACGGACGCCAGCCTGGGCTCTCACCGCACCCACTGTAACTCCCGGGCCCTGGGTCATGCTGTGGCACGGGACAGTTCTAGTCAATGTCCAGTTCAACTAAAATGGTGGTTGAAAGACTCCTTTTTCCGGCACTTTGTAATCTGGGGGTCAGACAGTTTAATGGTCATACTGCAGTCCAGGACAGGGACAGGCTATGGCCAGTTCACCTACAATGGTGGTTGACCGACGCCTCTTTCTGGCACTTAAGAAACTGGGGGTCAGACAGGTTTAATGGTCATTCTGCGGTACAGGACAGATATAGTTAGTGTCCAGTTCAACTAAAATTTGGGGGTTTTGAAGACTCCTTTTTGCGGCACTTTTTAAATCTGGGGGTCATGCAGTTTTGGGGCTCATGCTGCGTTCCAGGACAGGGAATTCAATGTCCATTTTCAAGTAACATGATGGTTCAAATCAAAATTCCCTGCTGGCACTTTTTAATTTGTGGGTGATGCAGGTTTAGGGGTCATGCTGTGGTACAAGACAGGGATAGTGAATGGTCTGTGACTTTTTTTCTGTGACTTTTAAAACCTAAGTGTGTTACCTAGATGTAGCACGTATCCATTTGACTGTTGTGGATGTTAATTTCAGCTTCTCCAGCCCTTTTTTGGGTGTAATAATGAAGGTTTTTGTTGCTCTCCCATAGACTTTAATTTGGGAAATCGCTCATAATCGATGCTCACTATCGAAAAACCTTATCGATAGCGGCCGACTATCGACTATCGATTTGATCTCGATAGCCAAAAGCAATCGCTCAACACTACTCATAATCAAAGCTGAGTTGCTGTACCGGAGAACCTAAGGACCCTATAGTAGGGTTCTGCCCAGATACAAATATGGACCCCAAATGTAGAAATTAAGACAACCACATTTGGAGTTGAATTTAGTAACAGAAACCATGTTCCCTCATGACTGAATTAGGGTCTTACTCTATTCCGAATTTTCTGTGTTTCATAACTACATAGTTTCATAGTGAGATAAAGTTACATAGTTATTCATAGTTACATAGTTATATAGTTTGTAAGGCCGAAGACAGACGTCCATCAGCCTATTGTGCTATTGTGTAAGTATGGTTGAAAAAGAAAAAAGCCAATCAAGTTCAACCAAGGGTGTGGAAACAAGTGGAAGGGGTAGAGGGAATTTTTAAGCTTAGGTTCCTTCCTACTGATGAAGACTTTGGATCCCATAAGGCAAGGTCCAATCTGCACTAAAAGAAGATTTCATTCCTGATCCCAAAATTGCCATCAGACTGGCTCCATGTTTTATATGGCTACATAGGCGTTAATATTATTTTTCTTTATTTTATTCTTGAGGGTGGGGGAAGGGGCTGTTGTGACATAGTGATAAGGAACCCAATAAGGGTGGGTTATGCTCCTTTGGAGCCCAAGGTGGGGTGCTACAACCTCAGTTCCAAAAGCTCAGTATTATATAAATTAAATGAAAGATTATCCAGTTGACTGACATTGTTCTAGATAATCTTTTTTTGCAATTCTTCAAAACCCATGAATTGTAGAAATGTTGGGGCCCTTCTGTACCTCTATATGCCTCCAATTTAATATGACAGTATTCAGAGGCATGGAAAGTGTGATGTGTTTTGTGAGGAGAGGTTAAAAGAATTAAACTTATTTAGTCTTGTGAAAAGATCGTTTTGGAGAGATAGTATAGAAATGGCTCCTACAAAGATTATGGTGAAAAGCTATTTCATGTAAAACCCCCTCTTAAAAGGGGGATGCTCCTTCCATCTGGAGAAAAAAGGATCCACTCTCCAGAGGAGAAAATCCTTCTTCACCATAAGAACCATGAATCCAGGGAATCACCGCCTGAGGAGCAGGTCACAGCAGGAACAGGTGAGGGTTTCAAGAAAAACTTAGATAGCTACCTAAAACTAAAAATTTTAATACTTATATAGCTGAATAAAATGTTTAGATCCAGTCTGATGACAATTTTGGGATCAGGAATGAAATGTTCCATTAGAGAAGATTGGTTGTTGCCTTATGGGTTCCCAAATCTTCATCAGTAGTGGAAAACAAAACTTAAATTCCCCACTCCCCTCCCTGTATCCATTTATTTCCCCACCCTTGGTTTAACTATGTTCCATCAGATGCTGTATTATAGAGGTACTCCCCCTTAGAAGCAATGTTCCTTGTGTAGAGAGTGGTAACTCATAGTACAAAGCCATAGGGGCCCCAGCTTACATCTACTGTATAACAGCTCTGAGATCTGATACAAATACAGAGCTTGAATGTAACAACCCACCTATGATGATACATATAGTGATATGGCAATAAACTCAGGAAAATTCCTGTTAGATAATATTACATACATAAATTAAGTCTTTCACATGTCTCCATTTGGTCCATTGTGAGGCGTCAGCTATGGTACTGTCATGATCCGCAAGAAAGGTGCTCATGGTATGCCCTTAACGCTGGAGGCTGTTCTGTGTATGCCGTGCATTCCAGCACGCAATGGTTAAATCGGCCTCTGAGCACTCCCCCAGGTGGAGCTGCTCTACAATCAGGCCTGAGATTTTCCTGACATGCTGGTCTCCTGTAGTTCTCCTGAGTTTCTCTTGAACACTCTCCTGCACCTGCTTAGTTCCTGTATGCACTCTGGCCACCTGGACCTATTTTCTTTCTGATTAGTTTATCTTCTTTTTCATTTTTTTGGGACTTCCTGGACTCTGTTTTTCACCCACATTCTCAATGATCCTCCTTTGGTTAACAACATTTTTCTTTTGTGTTGTACGTTTTGGCTTTAAAAAAGTCCTTTTGTTCATACACAACCTGACAGGTATATATTTGGACAGAAGGTAATGCTCCAACATGATTATAGCGCAATGACTAATCTCACCGCACATGATAGACAGTGACACAGTGTGATGACATCACACTAGACCATGCCTCTAGTCACCCCCAAGCACACCAATATTGTCTGCACACTGGCAGCCTGAAGCCTACAAGACTAATTGGCAGGGAGCCTTCGGCTCCCTTTTCCACCATGTTTTTTTTTTAACTGTTTGCAGGTCCTAAAAATACACAAACAGTTAAATAAGCAAAACCAACCAAGGGATCCAGGGTATGTTTCTTGTATTCCTGGAAAATATTTAGACCACATCAGGCCCCTATACTTGTGGGGCTCCTGGGCAACTGCCTAGTGAGTCCAATGGAAAAGATGGCCCTGCATAGGTAAGTAACCATGGCATCCTCTGGAATGAGTGCAGCGAGCTAAGTAATGTTGGCTAGACCAATTCTCGTTCCCCCCAGGGAGAGAAAGAAGAAAACGCTCCTTTTTTAAAAATCTGCAGCAGCTAATGACGCCTAAAACTTCGAAGTGGGAACATCTCTTTAAGCTTCTGATGAAAATGTAATTGGAACTTTTTGTGTTTCTGGCACAATTTCCAATTTTTGTCACTTAAAATGGACCTGAGAAAAGATTATTCTATTTTTCATAATCACATCTCTATGCACAGATATGAGCTGGAAGAAGCCTCCATCGCTTGATGTGTAAGGCTACATGTACACCGCTGTATTATGACTCAATTGTATAGGAAGCAATTACAGGGCCACCATAGAGGTGGATGAGGCGTGAGGTGTTGATTCTGTTCTCAAATTGGGGAATACATAAAGATGTATCAAAGATTTACTTGACAGATAATGCTCCATGATCTCACGGTACAGAAAGTGACCTCTTTCTCTATGCTTTTCAATAGTTTGTGATCTAAGAACAGATATCATGGTTAGTCTAAACTCTGCTACATCCGTATTTTACCTAATTTGATGTTTGAGATTCCACGGTTAGACGTTCCCAGGACAGGTGAACAGAGAAGGAAGACAGCATGTGAGACCTAGGCTAGATCCCCCAAGTCTGTCCCTACCTACTTGCCCGCCTGGCCTTAGATGACCAAAACCAACTGGGCGACAGTCCTTATCCTAGGTTCTTGCACACCAAAAGACAGACAAAAAGTAATGGGAAGTCAGAAGGACCCCATGAAAACCAAAGCAGGTAAAGAGGTAAAAAAAACGTAAGTCTAGATATATTGAGTAGATATTTGGTGCCAGCAATACCAGGGTGTCTTGTCAATACAGAGCAATGAACTTTCTCCACCACCCGGAGATGGAGATTGGGGGGCACAAAGAATTCATTGTCTGGAAAGTTCTTGGGGGCAGATCTTGAAAGTTAGCGATGGTCATTATCCATGATGGCTACTAATACTCTGGGGGGGCAGAATCTTCTCAGGAGACATCTCTGGGGCATTGCTGGCACAAAAACTATGAAAAAGAACACCTGCCTTAACATGTTTCATATCCGGATGGTAGGTAACAGTGAAATTAAAGTGAGTAAAAAACATTTAGCCCTTTCTAGGTACAGAATATTCTTATGATCAGTAATCACAGTAATATGATGTCTAGCTCCCTCAAGGAAAATGTCTCCACTGCTCGAATTTCCACTTGCTGACTAAGAGTTTGCAGTTGCCAACGTCGTAATTGCACTTGGAGGGGGAGAATTTCCTTTGAGAAGAAGGCTAATGGCTGCAGGTAAGTAAGAAACTCAGGACCCTGAGAGAGAACCGCTCCCATCCCCACTTCAGAACCATCAACTTCCACAATAAATGGGCGATTAACATCTGATTTTATTAGCACTGGGGCGTTAACATAACGCTCTTTAAGTTTCACAAATGCCTGTTCTGCTTCTGAGGTCCAATGGGTGGTCAGACCATTTTTTAGTGAGGTCAGTCAATGGCTTAGCCAAAACAGAAAAATTTCTAATAAATTTACGGTAATAATTAGAAAAGCCCAAATAACACTGGATAACTTTGAGATTAGTGGGGCGTTCCCAGTTCCCTGTAGCCTTGACTTTAAGTGGATCCATACAAAAAGAGTCAGGGGTGATGATGTATCCCAAAAAGGTGACTCTCTGTACCCCGAACAGGCATTTCGACAACTTACCAAATTATCGATTAAGATGTAGTATGCTGAGCAGGAGAGTCGCTAGGCAGTTTTATCCGGGGATTGTGCTACAGGTATATGACAGGATTTTGGGCTCTAACCATGCCAGAACACTCCACACTTTCCCCAGTCCTCCATTTATTTCACCTTCTCTTTTCAACCACACATCCAAGCCCCTGATAAGATTCTTCCACCTCAAAATTACTTTTCATAGTTGCCCTTTTAAAAAACTTGGCTCTACAAGTTATTATTATTATTATTATTATCTAAATTTAATTGTGTAATAATTTGTTTCTAATTGGTGAAACTTTATAGTTCATTGTAATGTCCATTAACCAATGCATTTCCCATCATACTCTGCACTTCAGGGCAAATTTACTTGTAATGATGACCATTACTTATAATAATAATACTTACATTGCACTGTTACATTGATAGTTGTGCTATTTATAAGACTCCCATTCCAGGCTGAGCAGGTGTAGGAGCCAGTATGGTTCATCGTCATGTCTTCTAACCTGAGTTCTAGCTCTTTTCCAGTCCAGCTCTCCAGACCTTTATTCCCCCCATCCGTCCAGTTCACATTAAGCACTCGACTACTTTGCACTGAGCATCTCAATATCACTGTTGAGCCTTCATCCACTATTATAGAGTCTTGTTTACATTTTTCATTTCCTAGAAATAGAAGGGAAATAATAGTGTACTGCCAGAAAAGGTAATGACGCTGAATAATCAATTAATACTATGAAACCCATTGAGATCTTTTAGAGATGCACAGAAAAACAGAGGAGAAAGCCTCTGCAGGGTCTTCCTCTCTAAAGATCCTACAACTTTAGAAAACAAGCATGTAGGGAGGTCAGTGGGAGTGATAAACCATGAACTCTGGAAAAGAGAGGAGCCAAACAAGACTCAAGTCCTCCTGTCCCAGTTCTGTACAGTATAAGATTCCCTAAACTCTACGTATGCCCTGAGTTCAGCTAAAATAAAGGTATTAATAATCAACAATATCAGCTTTTAATTGAAAGCATATTTCAACAAAAAATTCAATGTTCATCAGTAAATAAAGAGTTACCCTTCTTGATTTCTTTATAATACAAATAAAAACAATCCAAAAAGCTATCCTCTTCATTGCAGACAGGAATAAGTTTTGCAAAACTTCCTGATCTCTAACAAGGAACTTAGGGACACATTTGTGAAAACTGCCCAGGTCTGAACCTCACTTTGTTGCCCAGAACAGCCAATCAGAGTGCCCCTTTCATTTTTTATAGTGCTCTGGAAACATGAAAGGGGCGCTCTGATTGGCTGCTATGGGCAACAAAGTGAGTTTTAGACTTAGATAGTTTTCATACATGTGGCCCTTAAAGACAAAATTCCCAACAAATTCGGTCATTAAATTTAGGGGATCTATTTGATTTGGGATCTAAACCGTCCTCCTCATCCTGTTATTCACACTGTGAAATCATGAGACCAAGACAACACTTTACAATTGACAAATTGGACCTAGTCATTGTCAGACTTCAAGCAGGATGTTCTCAGACAGAAGTGGCCATTGAACTTAGAGTGTCATAGAGAGTCCTCAGCAGGTTGTATCAGAGATACAGAGAGACTGGAAGAGTTACAGAAAGGCAAAGAAGTGGACGTCCTTTAGCTCCATCACACAATGACGACCACTTCACTGTAACCAATGCCCTGCGGAGCCGGATGATGAATGCCACACAACTCCAGGCAGGTGTAAGGGAGATGAGAGGTGCCAAACGTCACGTCAGAACATTCATAACCCTTTACATCAGCGTGGTCTGTGTGCTAGATGACCAGCTGACCGATACCTGACCTAGCTGATGCATAGCGCTCTCTTTGACATCTCCAGCCTTATTGGCGGCCATCATTTCTGCTCAGAGTAAATTGACTTTCTTCACTGAACAACACTGAGGATTGAAATGTGAACAGCAGGATGAGGAGGTCGGTTTAAATCCAAATTCAAATTATTTCCCTAAATTTATTGGGCGATTCAGGGATCAAACACCTGGCGTGATTTTTGCCATTAAGCTCCTTGTTAGAGATCAGCAAGTTGTGCACAAAGTCCTGAAACATTGAACAGTAAGACTGGTGCATCTAACATTTAAAAAATGTTCAAGAATTTTTATGTTAATCCTGAATTTTCCACCAAAATCCAAACATCTCTAACAAATTTGTGAGTATGTGTGTAAATTACAAAATAAAAAAAAAAAATTTTTACAAAATTGACAAAAAAG
>JAODAL010075188.1:0-14093 GCA_025379985.1 Phyllomedusa bahiana
TAATTCCACTGGTGGAAACCAAGAATCAATTCCACTTGTGGCCCCAAGAATCAATTCCACTGGTAGGACCCAGGAATCGACTCCACTGGTGGGCCCCAAGAATCAACTCCACTGGTGGGCCCCAGGAATCAACTGCACTGGTGTCCCCAAGAATCAACTCCACTGGTGGGTCACAAGAATCAACTCCACTGGTGGGCCCCAAGAATCAACTCCAATGGTGGGCACCAGGAATCAACTACACTGGTGGAACCAAGAATCAGCTTCACTGGTGGCCCCAAGAATCAACTCCACTGGTGGCCCCAAAAAACAATTCCACTGGTGGGCCCCAAAAATTTGCTTTCCTGGTGGGCTTAAGTATTCCAATTCAATACTGACCACAATGGTCTGTTTCTTCTAAGATGATTCACAAATGGCCTATTATATTTTATAGATGATATGCCCTGTGTGTGCAGTAGTAGCAACTAGTGTTGGTTCAATAGCAGTTCGTCTGAATTTATCAAAATATCTGAGATTCAGGATGTTCAGAACCTGAACCCTGAATACCTTCTAAGCCTAAGTTTTGGGTTAGGGAGAGTTTTTCTGTGAATTTCACTAAAACTCAGTTTGGATGTGTATACATTCTGCATAATTAAAGGGTAGAACTCAGAACCTATGGTGGGTCCAAGGAACCACAGTATGACACTGCTGATATTACTGATGGGTCATTTCGATGTGATATCTGCCCTTGGGTTGCTCATTAGCTTTCACACGTTGTGGTTACACTACATATTAGAAACTCCATTTGTATTTATATATAATATGTCAGTCTAATACAAACCCATTTTAAATTAAGGAAAGGCCCGATGGATCTTGACCTCAGGAGAGGATTTGCAGGCCCACCAACCTGAACACAAGAAAATATTACCCCCAAATGCATCAACAATTCAAAGGGCATGTATGTGATGGGGGTAGTTTGTGGAGATCACCAGCTGGCATGGGTAGTCTTATACAATGGGCAATGTTCCCTGAGAAAAAAAGTTTGCAAATTAGCTCTCCCCAATAAAGAAGAAATCCCTCTCTAGCGCTTTCTTCCATAACACGTCTCCCTCACACGTACACCCACATCATCTCACCCATCCAGCCAGTAGCCTGCTCTGTACTGATGAGGGTCATAACTCCAAAACTTGTCTTCAGATCCTCTAAAGTCCTTAAGTATTGGAAGGTTGTGGAAGGTTTGTGGAGAGCACAGTTCCTTTAGGAGAAGGCTTGAGGTAGTTCACATAATTATGCCCTGAGAGCATTGTCTTGGGCTAAGGAAAAACAGCTGTCTTCAGATGGGTGACTTCATTTGAAGGAAGTTATGGTTTAATCTCCAGTAATATATTTAAAGGGTTTTACCACAAGTCAAATTGATGTGAAAAGCTTGCATATTAAATAATAAACATTTGCTCCATTTATTATTATAAGAAATTTTGTACCATTTTTGTTTTAGCTGCTCACTTAGTGATCCATAGTTTTCAGCTCATCTCTGGGGGGACACAACCAAGGACAAGAGCTCCTAAGCCCAGACCGCACATGCTCAGACATCACATCTCCTCTCAGGCAGCTATTGTCAGTTTCTTTCCTGCTTAGTAATCACACACACTCACTGCTGAGCAAGTGTTAAACCCCAGGTGCTCTCATTCTACTCCTGTGCTCTCTACTCCTTAGTAATTAGTCAAACAGTGCAAATAAATAAAAAAAGAAACCTCAATCATCTATGTTCATTGAGAAAAAATATAAAAAAATCCATATTTTGATTCCTGAGAGGAATTGAATCTAGGATCTCTATGATGAAAGGCAGAAGTGCTAACCACTCAGCTACATTATATCTACTCACAGCTCTTGTATTTTAGTTCACTTGATTACACTTGTTTGACTAGAGACTCAGGAGTGAGCACACTGTGGGGAAAGGCATGGTGATGTCAAGCCTGCTGGGTCACATGATATGCAGGACAAGCAAATTACAAACACACCCGCTTTTGAAGACACCAAAGCTGAAGAGACGAAAGCTGGACATGAAATGACATGAAATGACTTTGTGGTAAAACCGCTTTTTTATTGGTCAGACATTGATTTACAGGGAATCTGCTTGCACTAGCGCGACAGTTTTCTTTCTTCTGGGGAAGCGCTGTTTTGTATGACATCAGAATTTTTTTTTTACAGAAACAGCGCCACTCTTGTTCACAGGCAGTGGATGGTATGACAGCTCAGCCTTATTTAAGAAAATAGCAATAAAATTGTAACAAATCGGCAAAATAATCCCTGTCTCTGCCAAACAAATTTAAATCTATGCCTAAAAAATAATTTTTACTATACAATTTGAAAGAGAACATTCCAAACCAGTCGGCATCCACTACCAGGAGCAGAGCTGTACATTTTTTTCTGATCTCAGCCATGTTTTACATAGTGTATCCCCAGTTCTAAGGCAAGGTTCACACGCCGTGTGGCCGGGGGTGGATCTGGAGCAGGTGAGGGAGGGGGGGCCGACACCTCGCCGGCCCATAGACTTGCATTACCAGCGGCACCTATACGTCGCTAGTAATTCAAATGTCACTTATCTCCCCCCGCGGCGGATTCGCCAAGCAGGGAGAGGAGACGTAATCCATAGTTCTCTATGAGAACTGTGAATTACCGTAATGACTGGGACGGTTTCCAGCCGTAATTTGCGCACTCCGGCGCGTAATTACGGACTGAAATACGTCCAATTTTAAGCCGTGTGAACATAGCCTAAGAATCTCCAGCAATCATTAAATACATAGGTGTGAACGACAGAGGCTCCACGCATAAAGCTGAGGCCGACGTTAGGCTTCTCTCTCTGATACTTCCAGCTCTCAGGTCTGCGCCATTTATTGATCCTCCATAATGAAGGAATAACAAAATTGACTTTATAAACTAAATCTGCAGCAGCGGGCCCTTTAAGGAGAAAGTGATTGAATTCCTCCTGAACTCTGACCTCCATAACCGAATCCACCATATAATATATGAACCCTGTCGCTGACTTAATAGCATTACCCTGTTGTATTGTAATTTCTCAGGGTCCGCCATTCACTGTGCATAAGATTACCTTTGTGTTCAGCGCATATACACTACACAAGCTGCACATTATAAAGGCTATGTGGCTATGTAGAGTGTACAACTGCAACAGGGGCATGGGTTGGGTGCCAGATACGTATTCATGATTCTTAACCCCTTCCTGACTGCCAGTCATAATAATATGACTTTTTGGGTTTTTTCCCTCCCCGCCTTCAAAGAGCCATAACTTTTTAGTTTTTCCATCTACATAGACATATGAGGGCTTTTTATTGCGTGACAGGGTGTATTTTGTAACAGTGTCATTGACCATTCTATAGAATACAATCAGTCCCCGACTTATACCATCCCAACTTACATCTGTCCCCTAGTTACAAATGGAGACCTATGTGGAATGCTGGCACTTGTAGTTCCATGTTCCACAGCAGATAGTAGCTGTGGAACAACAAGTTCCAGCATGCCACAGCAGCATATGAGGTGAAAATGAGGTAAAATCTTCTTAACAGGGACACAGACAGCAAAACAAATGTATAAGCCCTTCCCTGCACTATCTGAAACTAAAAAGAAACCTTTTGTGCTGGAGTTACATTTAATAAATCTACCTGTTCCGACTTACATACAAATTCAACTTAAGAACAAACCTACAGTCTCTTTCCCGTTCGTAGCCCAGGTACTGCCTGTATACTGAAAACTCAAAAATAAAATTCTAAGTGGCATGAAACGTGAAAAAAGGTATGTCTGTCATATTTGCGGGGGTTTCGTTTTTACGGCGTGTATTTTTAGGTATAAATAATGTGTTATCTGTATTCTGCAGGTCAGTACGATTCCGATGATACCAAATATATAGGGTTTATAGACTTTAAAAAAATTACAAACATCCTATTTCTTAAATTTGCGCTGCAACGTTATTTTCTGTAATCTAAAACTTTTTTGTTTTTCCACCAATGGACCTTTTGCCATTTGGAATTTTTTCCTTCTAAAGTGTTCAGCGCACAGGGATAAATTATGTTATATTTTATAGATCAGACTTTTACAAAGGCGGCGATAGTGATTATGTGCAACTTTTTTTTTATTTGTAAAATGGCAAAAGGGGGTGATTTGAGCTGTTAATATTTTTTATATTTTAAAACTTTTTTTATTTTACATTACAAGGGTATGTTCACATGCTGTAATTGAGGGGTCCATTTCACCATGTATTTGCGCTTCAATATACCCTGCAATTACGGTAATTCATAGCTCTTGTAGAGATCTCCCCCAGCGTACAATGCGTGCGTATTGTACGCCGGGAGGGAGAAGTGACATGTCACTTCTTCGCGGCGCTTATGTGCCATGGATAATGGGAGTGAATGGGGCCGGCTCTCCTGCACTTTAGAAGTACACGCCGACCAGCACGTACTTCTAAATCACCCGGCATATTGCGCGTGGACAGTACACGCCGTGTGAACATACCCTAACATTCAGTCTCCCTAGGGTATTTGACCACTAGGGAGCTTAATCGTCAGTATAGAAGGGTGTACTAATATGGCGGCTCTATTACGGTACTTCCTGCCTGTGGAAACAAAAACATGGTGACAATGGATGTCTTCATTAGGCTTTCAGCTACCATGTTGACGGATCAACACCCTGCAATCTCGCCGCAGAAGTGCAGTTCGGAGTGCGCAGCACTATTTCTCATTCATTTAGACTCGGCACGATCATGGCATCTAAATGGTTTTACAGCACGGATCGGAGCCGGCTTCATTCCCTGCTGTTAGCGGCAGGGTTCAAATGTAATTAGCAGCGGACACCTGCCTCTCACGTAGTGGACTTACTGAGTAAGCGCGCTACATAGGAACTTACCAACGCTATGACGTACTCATAAGTCATGTGACGGTCAGAGGTTAAATTTGTATTGATTTGAGTTCCTATTTAATTACAGCAAGCAGAGATCTCCCGCTAGCTTCCTGTAGCCACCCATATGTTATCATGCTGTGTCTACATTGTTGGCCCCTACTGCCGGCAGTCCATACTGCAAGTGATTCTTGAACCCCTTACACAATAGGTTCCAAGCAACAAAGCCTGATGAAAGACTATGTCTGATACCTTGCTATATGTAAACACAACAACACTCCCAAAATTATTAAGGACTGGGTATCCCAAAGATGAATCAACTCTGTATCTCCAAAAAGAACTCTTACAAAAAAAACAACATGTAGAGAATACTAGAATAAAATGTAACTTTTTATTACATTTTATTCTAGTATTCTCTACATGTGGTTGTTTTTGTAAACCTTGTTATATGTACTGAATTGAAATCCTGATGATTTTATCAAAAGTGCATATTTGAAACACATCCGAAATCTGGAGAGTACAGTTGAAACCAGAAGTTTCCATCCACTATATAAAAAGCCCCATCTGCATGTTTTTCTCACTATCTGACATGAAATCAGTATAAACCTTCCCCGTTTTAGGTCAATTAGGAACCAAAATTATTTATACAGGCAGTCCTCGACTTACACTGTTCCGACTTACATCTGTTCCCTAGTTACAACGGAACTTATCGGGTGCTGGCACTGTATTTCCCATGTTCCACAGCAGATTATAGCTGTGGAACGACAGTTCCAGCATGCCACAGCAGCACATGAGGTGAGAATGAGGTGAAATCTTCTTAACAAGGGCACAGATGGCAAAACAAATGTAAAAACCCTTCTCTGTACTGTCCAAAACTAAAAGAAACCTTTTTTGCTGGAGTTACATGTAATAAATCTACCTGTTCCAACTTATATACAAATTCAACTTAAGAACAAAGCTGCAGTCCCTATCCCATTCGTAACCCAGGGACTGCCTGGATTTGCCAAATACCAGAATAATGAGAGTAAGAAAATTTTTAAGACATTTTATTACTTTCTGCAAAGTCAAAAGTTTCCATACACTAGGATTACGATCTGGGTGGCTGTCACTATCACATAAAGATACAGGTAGAGCCGAGAACAGTGCCTGAAATGACGCCATCTTGACGTTTGGTAGATTAACAGACTCCTTAATCTCTGACCGACCTCTCACACTGACATGTGTTGCTTAGGGTCAAGTGAAATAGATGTTTATTCCAAGCTATGGAGAGAAAAAAAAGTCCAGCAATATAAAAAATGCAAAGATCCAGTGATGTCTATAAACAACACTATCTTATAATTACAGTGGGAGTTCCCCCCCTTACAAAAAATCTAGGATTTATGTTAACACACATTGATGAATTGAGCACAAAGTATGTGCTTGTGTAGGCTCTGCCATGTTGTATTTTATTAGTCCCAATCTTTTATACTTTTATATCCATTTTTTAATTTAGGCAACCACATGTGAGCTGAGAAGATGGTATAGATGAAATCACACATCAGATTGTTTCCCAGCTATTCACAGTCACCAGCTTCCTCCAACATCTGCTGTACTGTGGTCGGCACAGCCCTTTACAGCTATATTAGACGTCGCTGCATCGCTGAATATTTCACTGGAAGGGGTCTAAATATTAAATGAAAAAAATGTTATCCTGACAAAATACAGTTGAAACCAGACGTTTCCATACACTAGATAAAAAGCCCCATCTGCATGTTTTTCTCAATATCTGACCTGAAATCAGAATAAACCTTCCCCGTTTTAGGTCAATTAGGAACCAAAATATTTATATTTGCCATAATGCCAGAATATTGAAAAGAGATAGTTTTTAAGGCAAGTTTTTTTTTTTTTTTAAATATAATATTTTTTATTAATTTCTTAATAAATAATAGCAACACGTCATTTACACAGGTCAAGAAATCAACTATCTGGAGAAACTTGTGATGTGCGGGAAGGAGGGGGCTCAGTAATTCTGCGTCTTATCGTTGTAGCCGATCAGTGTAATTTATGTGGCCATCACAAGTTCACTCCTAGTTACATAAAGCTGCATGGATATTTAGCCCATATTGGCATAGTCTGACATTTTTGCATTTAAATTAAAAATTCCCACCCCCCCCCCCCATTTCCTATTTTCATCACTCGCGGTCTTAAAGTGTCCCATTAAAACCATATTCTTCAATGCATCTTCAATAGAATGGTCATCTCTGGAGAAGTGTTGTGCCACTGGAAGATCAGTTCTGCTGATATTAATAGTGAATCTGTCCTAGTTCATGCCTGCAGCGGAGTCTTTCAACTGCCCGTTTACTCCCACATAAAGGCCTGTGGATGGGACAATTGCATACGCACATAATCAGATACTCCACATTGCTAGACCTGCAGAAAAAAGTCCCCTAATTCTGTGCACCTGCTGGGACAGGTACACTGTCCAGTGGTGTGGATGGCGTGCCTGCAGGTCTTGCACCTGCTCGCAGGCAGGGTGATAGCCATTTTCAAGGTGATTGGGGCCTTCAGGGCAACTCCGAGGACATTAATAACGCCCGCCGGTGTGGAGTGTTGCCCGAAGAGAAAAGGAGAGGGGGGGATGGAATAGGTCTTTAGATCTGTTGTACCTATGAATACAGGTGAAGTTCCTCGGCAAACTTTTCGTTAGGATCTCCAAGCTTGGGTTAGTAGATGACATCTAGGGGCAAGCTCCGTTCACATTGCTTCTTTCTGGGTCTCTTTGTATGTAATAGACTGTCCTCTGTGATGGCGGCCCTTTGCTGATTTTGATTGTCGGTCACTTTTGGCCTGTATCTCCAATTTGGAGAAATATTGTCCTCAGAATCCCCGCCAGGAGGTGCTTGTCCCAGGTCTACGAGATAAGACACAGAATTACTGACGGGTCCCGCCGTCACACGCCTCCACAACTTTTCCAGATAGTTGAGTTTCCATGACCTTTGTAAAATGACTTCTCACATGCTATATTGCATTTTGTTATTTTTAAGATTCCTAGGCCCCTTTGAAGTCCATGTCTTTTGTGTATAAAAAGTCTGTAAATATTTCAGTTTTCTTGTATAACACCTGTCTGAAGACGGGACAGTACCTCGAAAAGCTCACCATCATATAACACAGTTAGCCCTCTAAAAGATACGCCTGATTTCTAGTCACGTCTTCTACGAAAAATACTCCACCAAGTACAGAAAGTTGGCATAAGTGTAGATGACATAAGCCAGGAAAATATACCTGGAATACGTAAAGTACTGTAGTTAACATGACAGACGAAAAATACCAGATTCCTAACAAAGTTAACATTGACGCTTCAAAGGAGCTAAGGTGTCTAACCATAGTGACAAAAGCTGTAATGAAAAACCGTCACAAAAATACCTGATAAAATTATCTAGACTATTGGCAAGATGACAGCAGTTGTGCTGGGATGGCAAGGAGCCACAGACACAGTCCTATCAACAGCTCCTTGAGGAACCAAAATGGGCCAACCAGGCAGTGCAAAGGTAGGGGCCTCCAATAAGTACTGACAATCCCTGCCTCACCAGAGCCTACCAACCCCGCGAGGGAGGTATGGAAATTAAAGGAAATGAAAATGACAGGAGTCAACATATGGATTGAGTGGAAGCTAAAATGTAACATTAAATGTGCACATAGAGAAGAGTAACGGGCTGGTCCGATATCTGGCTTATACTAGGTGATAAGAAGAAAAAATAGACATCTAAGGAAAGGCTTTAGAGTAAAATAACATTAATCTCAAATGGGGTAGGAGACGTAATAAAGCCTATCTGATAAACACAAAGGGGAGAGAAAAAAAAAGGAGGGGGAAGGGTAAGGTGAAAGGAGCGGTTCTTAAAAGCGTACTCGAGACAGGTCGTATGGAGACCCGGTACACGGGACAGCCCCAAGGTCAAGTAAAGGAGGGGAAGAGAGAAATAGGTCCCCTCAGCCTCATCACCAAGAGTCCCAATCCAAAACTGGACCTTCCCTAGGGTCCAGAGGCTAGCAAGGTTTTAAATTCAGGAGAGTCTATATATAGGGACCAAGGACACCAAGTGGAAAGAAACGTCTCCACCTTGCCAGAGCCCTGTGCCATCAGTTCCTCCATTTGGTAGGTCATAGCCACTTCGTCCACCCAATCGATCAGCAATGGGGGAGCCGTTTGCCTCCATTTACACGGGATTACCATTTTTGCCGCCTGAAGAAGATGTTTGGTTAGGGATTTTTTGTACGCCCTAAGTGTAGATGGGAGCATATATAGCAAGGTGGCTTCTGGAGTGTTAGGATTGGAGGATCCAGCGCAATCATGGATGGTCTGGATAACTTTTTTCCAAAAGCCTTGTTAGGCAGCACATCCCCACCAGACATGGGTCATTGTTCCCACTTCCCTGTTGCATCTCCAGCAGGTATCTGGGATGGCAGGGGGACCATTTATGGAGCAGAGCTGGTACCCTGTACCAACGGGATAAAACCTTGTAACTTGTCTCCTGGGCTTTACAGGCAATAACCACCTTATGAGTAAGAGTAAAGCATTTATTCCACTCACTTCCTGTGCTATTTGAACCCATAATTTATTGTGGGGGCTATGAATGAGGTCCAGAAATCTGGCATATGAGGCTGCTAAATAGTAGATCCTGCAGTCGGGGAGACCTACACCTCCCTTAGCCTTAGGACGGGTAAGAAGATCCCTGCGGATTCGCGGTCGATGGGTGTTCCAGATAAAGTCACTGAAGCACCGGATTGACTCCAACCAAATAGCCCCCCCCCCCGAAGCGTTGGGATCTTAAGTAATCGGGATAGTTTGGAACAAATAAAGCAATTTAGGGAGGACGGACATTTTCAGCACATTCATCCTCCCGAACCAAGAGAGATCCTTCCGACTCCAGGCCTTCAACAACATCGTTATCCTGCATAGCAAAGGCGTGAAAGTCGCTTCGAAAAGCTGGGAGAGGTCAGTCGGTATCCGAATCCCCAGATATGAAATCCCCTTAGTGGGCCAGGAGAAGGGGAAGTTGTCTCTAAGAGAGTCCCTGACCGCCGGTTCCAAAGATACGCTGAGCGCCTCAGATTTTGAGAAGTTAATTTTATAATTGGACCACCGACTGATGCCGCCAGCTCGGCCGCAAGGGAGGCATCGAGACTGAGCTAGTTGTAAACCAGAAGATCGTCTGCAAACGCAGAGCATTTAAATTCACGGTCCCCTATGCGTAGTCCTCTGATATCCGCGTTGGATCTGATAGACTCCATCAGGTGCTCCATAATAAGGGCATATAATAGAGGTGACAATGGGCAGCCCTGCCTGGTACCGTTTTTAATATGGAAGGGCTCCGACAAAAATCCATTCACCCTAACCCTGGCCGAAGGGGTTCGATATAAAGCCAATATTTTGGCTGAAAAAAGGGGGCCTACCCCAATACGCTCCAGAGTGGAAACTAGGGATCTCCAAGAGATCCTGTCGAAGGCCTTCTCCGCGTCCAGGGACAGGACCATGAAGGGGACCCCCTGGGAACGTGCAAAGTGGATGAGGTCTAGGATTTTCAAAGTATTGTCCCGGGTTTCCCTACCAGGGACAAAACCCACCTGATCAGTGTGTATCAGGGTGGGAAGATGTGGGTTTAGGCGGTTTGCCAAGGGTTTGGCAAAGATTTTTAAGTCCACATTTAGGAAGGGTGGATGTGGGTCGGTATCTTCCGCCAGATCTGGGGGTCCTGACCGGCTTAAATCACTGCGACTGAAGCTCTCAAGGTATCCTGGCGGAACAGGGCGACGAGCAAGGAGAAATATTATTAAAGGCCTGCAACATTGTGATTAATGGAAGACATAGGACTTAAAAGAACTTGGCAGTGAGAACCATCTGGTCCGGTCTTTCCTCCTGAAGGTTCTTTATTTACTGCCAGCCAATTCCTCACACGGAGAAGGTGATTTTCTAAGTCCAGAGATGCTGGTCTTGCTGATAGCGCACACATAAGGAAGCAGTAGGTATCCATTAGCGGTGAGGGGGCAGAAGAAGGGATAGAAGGTAGTTGGTAAAGTTGAGAATAATAGGAGTGGAATTCCCTAGCTATATCTTCCGTTGTGTGAACCTGGTTACCTAGGTGGGACTTAATAGTCGGGATGAAAGAGGCCGTCATTTGGTCCCTCGTAGCTTTGGCCAGCAAGTACCCACTTTTGTTACCGTATTCATAAAACTTACTACGGTGGAGTTGGATCATTTTACCCCATGATAATTCAAAAAGTTGACGGACCTCTAACCTCGCCACTACCAAGTCCTGAAGGACCGAGGGATAAAGAGCATGCTTATGCCTTAGCTCCAAGGAGGAAACCTTCTGGAGGGCCTGTGCTATAGCTGTCGTACGATCTCTTTTAAGTCTGCTACCGTGCTTAATTAAAATGCCGCGCAACACACATTTCAAAGCCTCCTATTTCACAATAGGAGCCGTGGAGTCTCTCTTGTAGTCAGAGGCAAAGTGCTCAATGGTCTGATGCAGGTCAGCCAAGCAGACAGAATCAGATAACAAAGTTTCGTTGAGTCTCCAGGACTTAGCCTGCGTAGGTAAAAAGGGGAGACAAAATGTAGCAAATATCGGAGCATGATCAGACCACAGAACACTGCCAATAGAAGTAGATCTCAACCACGAGAGAGCATTGTGTTGAATGAGAACATAATCTAATCTGCTATAAGAATTGTGAGGGTGTGAAAAGAAGCTATAGTCTTTATCTGAGGGGTGTTGTAGCCTCCAGCCGTCACATAGTTGAAATCTCAAAAGAGCCCTCTTGACCTTCTTGATAGCCGAGTAGGCAACTGAAGATCGACCAGAAGAGTTATCAAGAACTGGGTCAAGAGTAAGGTTAAGATCACCACAAAATAGGAGAGTACCCATAGCGTGAAGGTGTAAAGCATCCAGAACCTCCAACAAAAAGGGGACCTGTCCCTGATTAGTGGCGTAGACATTATCTATAGTGAACAGGTGTCCCTGAATGGAGAGAGTGAGAATCAGATACCTCGCCTCTTTATCTACCACGCAATTCTCCACCTTATGAGGTAGGGATCTATGAATTGCAACCGCAACTCCTCTACTCTTCGAGTGAGCATAGTTGGCAAAGTGCCAATGGGGGTAGTATTTGTTGGCAATAATTGGGGCTGAGTCTGTCTTAAAATGGGTTTCTTGTAAACACAGTATGTGTGTTTTTTTACGATGGAATGTGTAAAGTTTTTGGGGAAATTCTTTAGTAGATATTGAGGCCCTTGGTGTTAAATGAAGCTATATTAAGATCCCCCATTTAAAGTCTGGGGGAGACCGAGGGGGGCCACGTCCCGAGATCCGCAAGAGCCGCAGGAAGAAAGGAAGAGAAGGGAAGGGAAAAAAAAGGGTGGGGAGGGCAAACTGAAACATACAAAACGCAGCAAAACCCAAAAGCAGGACCAAACTGTCCGCTGTGGGCACTAAAACAGAATCTACTTGAAACCGGGGAGAATGCCAGACCACAATTGAGGGCTCGGGGGCTCCCAAACCTACTGGGGGTAGCATAGAAGCCATGGGCGCCAAAGAGTAGCTCCCGAAGTAAAATGAAAACATGAGAATGGTTATCTATATTCGACCTAAGAAAATTGACTAGGCTGAAAAAATTTGAAACAACATGGGTAATGATAAGGCAGTATGGAGGAAGCACAAAACTTTTGCTCAAGGGGGAGGAGGCCCCGAGGAGGGTGCAGTGGTGACCAAGTAGATCTTGCGCCTAAGGGGGCCTTTTCCTTTGTTTTTCCTGGGTGGAAAACCTATAGAGCTCCGAGACTGATCCCCCGCTGAGGCCCCAGTGGGTGGTCTCTTTGGAGGGAAGGAGGAAGAAATAGAGGGCCACTCTGGCAGTTCAATATCCGTAATTTGTAGGTCAGTCAGGAACGCAGGGAGATCCTCTGGGGATCTCAAGGTGTAGGTGTGGTCCCCTTGGTGAGCAATGATCGCAAACGGAAATCCCCATCTGTATTGAATGTTCTTTTCTCTAAGAGCAGTAGTGACCGGTTTGAGCATGGCGCGTTGAGCCAGAGTATGACGTGAGAGATCTGGGAAAATCTGTAAGGAGCGACCTTGGTAAGAGACCGAGCGCCCCTTGCGAAGATGTTGTACGATCTCCTCTTTGAGGGTGAAGAAATGGATTCTGCATATCACGTCTCTAGGGCGGTCAGAGTTGGTGTTGATAGGCCGAAGAGCTCTATGCACTCTGTCTAATTCAATATGGGTGGACAAAGGTCGCTCGAGAATTTCGTTAAAGATGGATGAGATGGTAGAGTATAGGTCCGATGCAAGCACCGTTTCAGGGAGACCACGAATTCTAAGATTGTTTCTACATCCTCTGTTCTCCACATTGTCTAGACGCTGTTGCAGGTGAAACAATAGAGACGATTGGCGCTGGACCTCTGTATGCAGGGCAGACAGTGAAGAAGTAGAAGATTCCTGAGTTTGCTGAACAACATCCACCCTTGTAGAAAGTGAAGAAAGCTCTGAACGAAAACCAGCAAATTCTTTCTTGCACTCGTCCATCAGTCGAGATGTCATGGAGGAGATGTCTTGTCGTGTGGGAAGACCCTGAATTAGAAGCTGAAGGTCCTCATATGTTACAAGTTTGGCGCCAGCCTGGAATGGAGGACCAGCGGCCAATGGAGCAGAGCCCAACGCTGAGGCATTGCTAGAAGAGATGACAGTCGAGGCGCCCACAGAAGGGTAAAGATGTGGCAATGTGTTGGACAAGTCAGCACGAGGAATAGGGCCCGGAGACAGATGAGACCTGTTGATAGTACTAGGAGATATAGGCGAGTTGGAGGAGGAGTGCAGAGCATCTTGAGCAAGTAGGCTCTGAGATCTGTGGGAGGACTGCGGAGATCCACATCCAGGGGGGTCGATCCAAGAGGACCCCGTTGACCACGCTGGAGAGGTTGCGGATTCCGTACCCCAGGGGGCGTGCAGCCCATCCAGATGAGTGGATTTGGGTGGGATGGACCATGATGGGGTCCCCATGAGTTCAAGTGGGTCTTGATTGGAGACAGAGGATCCCGAAGGCGCTCCAGCAATCAAAGCGAAGTGGCCTGCAGGGCCCGTGGAGAGTCAGTGGAGAAAGGGGTCTCTGCGAGTGGTGCATTAGTCCACCATGGTGCCCCAAGGGGCCCCCTCAGAACCACTATAGTGTGCATGGGG
>JAODAL010075189.1:0-14093 GCA_025379985.1 Phyllomedusa bahiana
TGTAAACCCCTGTATACTAATACATTACACTTCTGTATACTCCTGTATACTAATACATTACACTCCTGTATACTCATGTATGCTAATGCATTACACTCCTGTATACTCCTGTATGCTAACACATTACACTCCTGTATACTCCTGTATAATAATACATTACACTCCTGTATATTCCTGTATACTAATACATTACACTCCTGTATATTCCTGTATACTAATACATTACACTCCTGTATACTCCTATATGCTAATACATTACACTCCTGTATGCTAATACATTACACTCCTGTATACTCTTGTTTACTAATACATTACACTCCTGTATACTAATACATTACACTCCTGTATACTCCTATATGCTAATACATTACACTCCTGTATGCTAATACATTACACTCCTGTATACTCTTGTTTACTAATACATTACACTCCTGTATACTAATACATTACACTCCTGTATACTCTTCTATGGTAATACATCCACCTGTATCAGTATTACACAGGCTGCTGTTGGGGTAACACACAGTGCGCCCTGACAGCAGGTTTACAATAAAGATGGCTGTGGCTCTGGAGCTACTCTAGGTTCTCAGTGCTGACTGTACAGACTTTCTCTGGGCTCCATCGCGTACTGGGAAACCAGATGACCCGATGGAGCTGGAGAATCCACTGTGATTAAGCCGCTGTCATGGACCCCAGCAATCAGAGGGTTGAGTGGCAGGAATCGGAGGCCTCCTCCAGTCCCTGCTGTACACAGACACTGCTCTAGGAAACGCGCTGGAAGCCGCAAATCCCCTCTGTAGGCAGTGACATCTTTTGGAGACATTAGGCGGTTGTGAAGAGGACTCCTTTAATTAGGGGAAAATTTAAAAAACTAACATAAAGATCTTTAGTTAAAAAATGTTACTGTCCAGTAACGACTATGACAAAATTGATAATAACCCCCCCTCCCCCGACTCTCTCCACCTAACTCCTTTCTGTCCTACTTCATCTTATAGGGGTTTTGCCACGAAGTAAAATTGAGGTGGGAAGTTTAAAAATTAAATAATAAACATTTTCACCATTCATTATTATTAAAAATTCTGCACCGGTTTTTTTTAGCTGCTCCTTTAGTGATCCATAGTGTACAGCTCGTCTCCAGGGGATACGACCAGGGCTGAGAGCTCTCCTCAGTCCTGGCCGCACATCCTCAGACATCACCTCTCAGGCAGCTACTGAGTGTTCAAACCCCAGGTGCTGTCATTCTACTCCCGTCCTCTGTACTCCTTAGTAATCACACACACTCACTACTGAGCGAGAGCTCAACGTCAGGTGCTGCCATTCTACTCCTGTCCTCTGTACTCCTTAGTAATCACACACACTCACTGCTGAGCAAGTGTTCAACCCCAGGTGATGTCATTCATCTCCTGTCCTCTGTACTCCTTAGTAATCACATACACTCACTTTTGAGCCAGTGTTCAAACCCCAGGTGCTGTCATTCTACTCCCGTCCTCTGTATTCCTTAGTAATCACACACACTCACTACTGAGCGAGCGTTCAACCCCAGGTGCTGTCATTCTACTCCCGTCCTCTGGACTCCTTAGTAATCACACACACTCACTGCTGAGCGAGTGTTCAACCCCAGGTGCTGTCATTCTACTCCTGTCCTTTGGACTAGTTAGTAATAAGTCAAACAGTGCAAATAAATAAATAAAAAGAAACCTCATTGAGGTTTGTGCATTGATAAAGAGCAAAAAAACAAAACAAAAACACAGGTTTGGTTCCTGCAGGGATTTGAACAGAGGACCCTTGTGCCTGGAGGCAAAAACTTTACCTCTCAGCTACTCACAATGCTTTACATAAACAGACCTTTCTTTGACTAGAGCGAGGAAAGGCCTGGTGATGTCATCCTGCTGGGTCACATGATCTGCAATTCAAACAAATCACACACGCCCCCTTCTGAGCACACAGAGCTGAAGAGCTGAGGCAGGAGGTATGAAATGAGATCGTGGCAAAACCCCTTTAAGATATATTTTTGAGTTTGAAGGTCTGAAATATTTTTATTTTCATGTCTCTGCTGTCACCTTTCTTTTAAATAATCCTCCCGCGCATAATATTAGATAATACACGTTCACTTTGATGTGGTTTTCTAGAGCTGGATGAGACCAGCAACATAAAATAGAACCACATCCAATCCAATCCAATGCATTGCGTCTTCCCTTTTCTAGGGGGATAAGATCCTTCATAGGGTTTCAAAAAAATCTCTAATAATAGAAGATAATGGAGCATGCTGGGAAAACTAGTGAAAAGTGTTCAAGATGCAGATAAGCTGAGACAATGACTCCTATGACAGACGGGCACAGGCATACAGAGCCCGGCACAAGTATGTGACCCTCAAAAAAGTAGGTTTGTGTCATTATATAGTATAAAGCATTTACACAAACAGTTGTGGTCATTATGTTTTGCAAAACAATCGGTTCCTAAGCGCAGGTTGGGCCCGATAGATCTGTGTCTGCCTTTAACCTGATCAACTACCTTTGGAGCGAGTCAATCATCTGTTAATCACCCATCCCAGGGGACAAATGAAAATAATGTATCAAAGAAAAGTAACATAAAAATTAAGCAACTATCAGTCTCCAATCCTCATCATGACAAGCAGTCTAATGAAAGTGAGTGAGTCTACAGAAGGGAGGTGCCCAGTATGTCCCATTGTTTAGATTGTAAGTTGTTTTTTATATTAAAAAAATTATGCAAAAAAGTCCTTGTGTCCACAGAAAGGAGGGAAGTACCAGACTTTGCTGACCACTTCTCTAAAATGGTTCTCTCATCTAATTCACGGACTCTGTTCTTTACAGTCAGCTTCAGGCTCTCACTTCCTGTTTAGGCTGTGGGTGGTTCTACAGCTTAAGGGTCCCACTTTCTGTTAGACTGTGAGTGGCTTTAAAGCTTCAAGCTCCCACTTCCTTTTCAGGCTGTGGGTGGCTCTACAGCTTCAAGCTCCCACTTCCTGTTCAGGCTGTGGGTGGTTCTACAGCTTAAGGGTCCCACTTTCTGTTCAGGCTGTGGGTGGTTTTACATCTTCAGGCTGTGGGTGGCTCTACAGCTTCAGGCTCTCACTTCCTGTTAAGGCTGTGGGTGGTTCTAAAGATTAATTGTCCCACTTTCTGTTAGACTGTGAGTGGCTTTAAAGCTTCAAGCTCCCACTTCCTTTTCAGGCTGTGGGTGGCTCTACAGCTTCAAGCTCCCACTTCCTGTTCAGGCTGTGGGTGGTTCTACAGCTTAAGGGTCCCACTTTCTGTTCAGGCTGTGGGTGGCTTTACATCTTCAGGCTGTGGGTGGCTCTACAGCTTCAAGCTCCCGCTTCCTGTTCAGGCTGTGGATGGTTCTACAGTTTAAGTGTCCCACTTCCTGTTCAGGCAATAGGTGGTTTAAAAAGGTTCAAGCTCCCGCTTCCTGTTCAGGCTGTGATGGGTTCTACAGCTTAAGGGTCCCACTTTCTGTTCAGACTGTGGGTGGTTTTACTTCTCAGGCTCCCACTTCCTGTTCAGACTGTGGGTGGTTTTACTTATTCAGGCTCCCACTTCCTGTTCAGACTGTGGGTGATTCTACAGCTTCAGGCTCCCACTTCCTGTTCAGGCTGTAGGTGGTTCTACAGCTTCAAGCTCCCACTTCGTGTTCAGGCTGTGGGCAAGTTCTACAGTTTTTATACTCCTCCTTCCTGTTCAGGCTGTGGGCGAGTTGTACAGCTTCAGGCTCCCACTTCTACAGAAATGACTGATGTTTCAACTTTGCTATTTCTAGTTGAGGCTGTTAGATAGACATTATTGATGTGACATAGGTTTTTTAACAACAGGGCAGAAGGCTACAGAGCTCTAGAGGGTTAAAGTTTGTCAGAAAGAAAGATAAACAAGCTCCTGTGCTCCTGGTAAGACACAGCAAGTAGTGATGTCACTATCCGCACCTCTGCTAGAGCAAAGAGATGTGGTCAGTAACCTAGGTAAGCTTGTGTACACAAGCAGGAGATAAGAACTGCTCTAACTCTGAAAGGAAGCAAAATCAGAAAAGCAATGTGTTTGGTAATAGTCTATATTTACCTTTTGCCTACATGTGGTGAGAAATAGCCTTTAAGGCTCAGACAAAGTGATCATAAAGCACCCAGCCATTGAGCGAACAGTGTACCTGTCATGTTCTAGGTTTGTCCCACCATTAGCTAGAACATCAGAGGCCACCAAAAATCTTGAAATATTTTCCCTCTTTTTTTTTGTTCTAACTCAGTTCATCGTTGCACTTGGTATTTCACACGGCGTACTGTGGTGCATACAGAACGTGCCCCAATACGCTGGGTGTTTTGGACACATGCGCCCCCATCCGACCCCATTGACAGGTATTGTCAGCGGCACGTAAGTACCCCAAACAATTGAGATGCCACTTCTCTCCCCAGGCATACAATACGATCGTATTGTACGCCCGGGGAGAGGACCTGTAATTCATAGCTCTCCATGAGAGTTATGAATTATCGTAATTGCGGCGCGCATTTCGCCACGTATAAAGCGCAAATATGTTGCAAAATGCGTGCCGCAAATACGCCATTTGAACAAACGCTTAGTGTCCAAAAATACAGTGAATGATTATTATTATGCACTTGCTGCAGTGTTTGTAGTTCACAAACGTTTTGCAGTTATTTGCTACAAAGTCTTAAAAATATCTTCCATATTTGAAAATAATAACATTCCTTAAAGGGGTTTTGCCACAAAGTGAGTTCATTACCTCTTAATCTGCTCAGGAGAGACTATAAACAAAGCACAGCAACCTCACAGGGGAGAGGGAGGGGGGCTGAGCAGTAAGGGAGCGTTGTGCAATGTGTACTCAAATAAAACATTAGAACCAGTGGATTCTCTATACAAAAGACACAACATCTTCCTCCACAGCCCCTTGCAAGCTCCTTCATGTTCCCTGTCATCAGATAAGAAGTGAAAACAGGCAAGCGCGGCCAGATCAGCTCCTGTCAGTGTCCTGGTCTTATCTAATGCAAACTTTTAAGTAACTAAGGGCATGTAAAGAAAGCTGTAGCTCTCACAGGCTTCACTTTTTGTAATCACATATATTTAGAAAAGTGATTAAATACCCATTTTGGAGGATCCAACGTCAACATTACATCGTGGCAAAACCGCTTTAAGTAATAACAATAATAATAGTAATACTGATTAGGAAATCATAGTAATTATCTTAAAAAAATATTGATACAGTATAATTATGTGTAATACAAAAACTTTACAGAATCTTTAGCAAGAGCAGATTCTCATTGTAATATCATGATAAATCCCTTTACAACACAGGTTTACCGCTTTCCTCCACAATTGACAATTTTTAAAAATTATCCTGTCCATTTTTATACTTTTAAAGCAAATATCCAAAATCTCTATCCGGGGGGTCCAGGGATGGTTTACAGATATCCCAGGGTGACGTTATTAACCAGCGGACTTCGACCCGGAACCTGTTTTTTTATATCTCCAAGATGGTTGAATGGGGGTCTGACATGTGACTGGGTGCCTGGGCCCCCGGGCAAAGTTGATTCTTGAAGCCCACCCTTCAACTACTGTACATGATCGTAAATGCTTCTTGCTTTCTGTCTCTCTTTCTCTTTCTATCTCTTTAAAAAGAAGAACCAAACCTGCCATACAGAGCGGCCCACCGGGGCTTTCCCGTGCTCTCCTTGGGCCCCTACCTGTAGGTACTCCAAATATCCCTCCTCAACCCCAGCAAGGTTCCCCTTAAAGGGGCACCACTCTTAAGTGTCCCCGGCCCTTTCCCCCTTGCCACCTGATTCCGTTAGAAGAATTTTTTAGGTTTATGAATTAATGGGGGGTTCTAGAAACCCAGGACTAATGCTATAAAAATAAGATTTTAACAATGAAGAGTAGTTCACAGTCTGGGGTTAAGTCAAGTCTTAAAGGGGTTGTCTCACTACATCGATTTATCCTTCCACAGTCCTGTTTTCTTGGTTTTCAAATTTGTTTTAGGGATTTTTAAGGGTTCACTAGGGCAAAACCAGGGCTGTAGCTTAAAACAACCAGTGCGGTAGCCATCAGGAGATTTGAACGGTCTTACTATAGCACTAGCGCTCAAACCTATCAGGGGAGACAAACAGGGCTAGCTATACAACCATGCTGTCAGTCTATCAGGGGAAAATGAACAGGCTAGCATCAACCAGCGCATCTTCAGGGGAAATTTAACAGTCTTAGCTATACAACCCGCGGACCATCAGGAGGTTAAACAGTCGTAAATATAGTAACCCATGCTGGCACCTATCAGGAGAGATGGAACAGGTCTGTACAAAAAACGACCATGCTGGCAGCCTAATCAGGAGAATTAAAAGGTCTGTACTATAGCACCAGTGAGGCATGCCTATTAGGAAGAATTACACAGGTCTGTAACTATAGCAACCATGCTGGCAGCCTATCAAAGAAATCAAACAGGTCTGTAGCTATAGCGACCTGAGGAGCTGATGCAGCCCATACAAGAGGGGATATCTAGGAATAGGTAGGACACTGTTAATGGACACATATTGCAAAGTGACTTGTTTTTGCGAGATCTTTAACATAAAAAGCAGCAATTCCTGTAGTGAGACGACCCCTTTAACATTGTCCGGAGTCACCTCTGCTAATAGGTAGATTTACTATGAGGTTAAATTCGGGGCCATGAATACCTTGTTTGGAGCCAGGGGTCGTATAGGAACAAAGTTAGCGCATTGGGGAAAAAAAAAAACTTTGGCCCGTGAAGTTTCTGTACCGAAGTCTTTCCCACGATCGCCGGAGCATAACAATGAGGCTCGATCAGAAACAGCAGCTTTGGAAACAACACTAAATTACAGTGTGCAGGGTGAGCGCCGGCCGCCCCACCAGCTAGGATTCTAAAGAGCGAATATCTGCGCGGGAATGTCCAAGGTCACCCGGGCAGAGGCGGCGCACGACGCTACCGGCCCCGCTATACGGCTCATTACTGTCACCGGGCTGATATTTAGGGGAGACGCCGCTGCGATAATGCGCTTCCTAATCATGGAAAGTCTCGATTACATTTAAACTTGCAGGCGGCTCCGAAATAGTCAACAATATACATTACATCCTAAGGCTCGTCCTGACTGCACTGCTCAAAACTGGCAGCACCAGACGATGAGCACCAAACTATTCACTCTCTAAACTGCACTGAGCGATGCCTGACCTGGACGCCTATAAGTATTATACGCATAGCATGCCAACCTCTCCTGGTATTTGGCGGGGTCCCGCTATTTGGGTTCCCCCCCCCCCCCCTGCCCTCTCCCTTTTGGGGGGGTTGGCATTTCTCCCGCACCCGCCGCCAGCAGGCGGCGGGGGTCCTTTAAATGGCCGCGGCGCCGAGTAGCGCTGGGCGCTTACTCGGCGCCGCCGGTCCTTCCACAGCGGTGCAGCGGGCCTGCGCCCGCTCACCCGCCCGAACCTCGACTGAGCAGGGAGGAGGCAGGAGGGATCGTTCCCTCCTGCCTTCCCCCTGTAATGTCCGGCGCCGCTGTGCGCCGTAAACACAGTCAGCGTCACAGGGGAAGTGACGCGCGGCTGCACTCACTTCCCCTGTGACACTGCTGAGAGATGTCCAGGAGCGGCTGCGCTCTGCAGGAGCCTGGTCAGGTAATGTGGATTTTATTATTTTATTTTTATTAGTTTTAGGGGGGCACTGTCCTGGCTACAATGGGGGTCTACCTGCTACAATGGGGGTCTACCTGGCTACAATGGGATCCTACACCTGGCTACAGAGGGGGCACTACCTGGCTAACAATGGGGGCACTACCTGGCTAACAATGGGCACTACCTGGCTACAATGGGGTGGCCACTACCTGCTACAATGGGGGCACTACCTGGGGACACAATGGAGGGCACTCACATGGGCTACTTAATGGGGGCACTACCTGGCTAACAAAGGGGTACAATACCTAGCTACAATGGGGCACTACCTGGCAACAATGGGGGTCAACCTGGCAACAAGGCACTACCTGGCAACAATGGGAGGCACTACCTGGCAACAAGGGGCACCACCGCTGGCAACGAACAATGGGGCACTACTACATACTGGCAACAAGGGGGCACTACCCTGGCCCAACAATGGGGGCACTACCTGGCCAACAATGGGGCACTACCTGCAAACAATGGGGCACTACTGGCTAACAGATGGGGCACCTACCTGTCTAACATGGGGGCACCTACCTGCTAACAATGGGGCATCTACCTGCTACAAATTTGGCTCTACCTGGCTACGAGGGGGCCTATCTGGCTAAAGGGGCATCTACCGCCTGTAGGGCACTAACCTGGTTAGGGGGGGTTACTAACCGGCTATAAGATCTACCTGGCTTTCTCCAAAGCCTTAATCAGTTAGGTGATGGTGTGCTACGCGCGCCGCCCACTAAGATCTCTTGCTTTTTCATTTTCAAAAGTTGGCAACTATGATTTACCTACCTATATGGGGCCCACCTACAGCCTAACTGAGGCCCAACTACTGCCTACTTACCTACCTGGGGCCCACCTACAGCCTACCTACCATACATGCCAACCTCTCCCTTTATTGGGGGGGGGGTCTCCCGCTAATTGGGGTCCCCCCAGCCCTCCCGGGGGAGTTGGCATCCTCCCCCCCCCCAGCAGGCGGCGGGGTCCTTTAAATACCGCGGCGCCGGAGTAGCGCTGTGCGCTACTCTGGGCCGCCGTCCGTTCCCACAAGGCGGGTGAGCGGGCCTGCGCCCGCTTTTCACCCGCCCGTACCCGCTGAGCAGGAGGAGGCAGGAGGCGATCGCTCCCTCCTGTCTCTCCCCCTGTATGTCCAGCGCCGCTGTGTGCCGTAACACACATGTCAAGCGTCACGAGGAAGTGACGCGCGGCTGCACTCACTTCCCCTGTGACACTCTGAGGAGATGTCCAGAGCGGCCGCTCTGCAGAGCCTGTCAGGTAAGTGGATTGTTATTATTAATTTTTATGAGTTTTAGGGGGCACATGGGGGGTCTACCTGGCTACAATGGGGGGTCTACCTGGCAACAGAAGGGGACATCTACCTGGCTACAATGGGGCAAGTACCGGCAACAGAGGGCACTACCTGGCTAACAATGGGGGGGCCCCTCCTGGCAACAGAGAGGGCAACTTCCTGGCTAACAGGGGCACTACCTGGCTACAATGGGCACTACCTGCTACAATGGGGCACTCCTGGCTATCAATGGGGTAGACTACCTGGCAACAATGAGCACTACCTGGCTACTAAATGGACGGCACTACCTGGCTACTAAATGGCAATACCTGCTACTAATGGGGCACTACCTGGCTACTAAAGGGGCACTACTGCTAACAAAGGGACTACCTGCAACAATGGAGGCACTACTGGCTAACAATGGGGCACTACCTATCTATGGGCACACCTGCCTAACAATGGGGGGCACTACCTGGGCTAACAATGGGGCACTACCTGGCTAACAATGGGGCACTACCTGGCACAATGGGGGCACTACCTGCTACTAAGGGGGCACTTACCTGCTACAAAAGGGGTACAACCTGGCTACAAGGGGCACTACTGGCTACAATGGGGGTCTACTGCAACAATGGAGGCCCCTACCTGGCCTAAACATGGGGGCATGGGGCACTACCTGGCTAACGATGGGCAACTACCTGGCTAACAATGGGGGCAACTACCTCTAACAATGTGCCTACCAGGCTACAGAGTGGGGCACTACCTGGCAAACAATGGGGCATCTACCTGGCAACAGAGGGGCACTACCTGGAAAATCAATGGGGGCATCTACCTGGCCAACAGAGGGCACTACCTGCAAACAATGGGGGCTCTACCTGGCAAACAATTGGGGCACTACCTGGCAAACACTGGGGGCACTACCTGGCAACAATGGGGGGCCCTCTACCTGGCTAACAAAGGGGGGCATCTACCTGGTACAAATATGGCCATACCTTGCTACAGAGCAGGGCATCTATTTGGCTACAAGGGGGCATCTACCTGCCTGTAATGGGCACTACCCTTTATTGAAGGCTACTACCTGGCTAGTAAGGCATCACCCAGGGCTTTCTTCCAAAGCCGTTATGCAGTTAGGTGGATAGGTGTGGCGTTTTTGAAGGGCGTGTATACTGTCAAGATGGGGCGTGGTCCATGCAAATTTTTTGCCGAGCGCGCTACGCGCGACGTCCACTAGTATCTCCTGCTTTTCATTTTCAAAAGTTGGCAACTATAGTCCCCATACCACATGTCTGTTGCCCCCATATCCCTGCCTGTAGCCCCTATATGGCTGCCTGTGCCCCCTATAAAGCCTGCCTTGGCCACCATATACTGCCCAGGTCCCCAAATCCCTGTCTGAGCCCCTATAATGCCTGCCTGTGGCCCCATATCCCTGCCTTGTGGCCCCCATATCCCTGCCAGTGGCCCCCATACCACTGTCTGTGGCCCTCCAAATATATCCCTGCTTGGCCCCCATATCCCGGCCTGTTGGCCCCCATATCCCTGCCCCTGTGCCCTATAGTCCTGCCTGTGCCCCCACATATACTGCCTTGGCCCCTCCATATACTGCCCGTGCCCCCATACCCTGCCTGGCCCCTATAAAATGGCTGCCTGTGCCCCTATAATGAACTGCCTGTGGACTCCATATACGCCTGTTCCCCCCAAATACTGCCGTTGCCCCCATATCCCTGCCTGTCCTCCTGTAAAGGCTGATCCTGGTGCCCCTATAATGCCTGCCAGGGCCACATATCCCTGCCTGTGGCCCCCATATCCTGCCAGTGGCCCCCATACCACTGACTGTGCCCCTATCCCGCCTGTGGCCCCCATATCCCTGCGGTGCCCTATAATGCCTGCCTGTGGCCGCCATATACTGCCTTGTGGCCCCCATATACTGCCCGTCGGCCCCCCATATCCCTCCTTTGCCCTATAATGGCTGCCTGTGCCCCTATAATGCCTGCCTGTGGCACCCTATATATCTGCCTGTGCCCCCATAACTGCCCGTGGCCCCCATATCCCTGCCTGTGCTCCTATAATGGCAGCCTGTGCCCTATAATGCCTGCCTGTGCCCCCTATATACGCCTGTGCCCCATATACGTGCCCGTGCCCGCCCCCCCCCCCCCCCCCCCCCCCCCCCCCAAAGGGGGAAACACCATATCCCTGTCTGTGCCCCTAGTAATGCCTGCCTGTGGCCCCCATATCCCTGCCTGTGGCCCCCATATGATGCCTGGGCCCCTATAATGCCTGCCTGTGCCCCTATAATGCCTGCCTGTGCCCCCATACGCCTGCCTGCCCCCAATCCCACCCTGCCTGTGCCCCCATATGCCTGCCTGTGCCCCTATATACCTGCCTTGCCCCTATATACCTGCCTGTGCCCCCCATATACTGCCTGTGCCCCATTTACTGCCTCAGTGCCCTATATACCCTGCCAGTGCCAACCCTATAACGGCCTGTGCCCCCCTGTATAACTGCCAGTGCCCCCCCTATAACACCCTTGCCCCATATACTGCGTCAGTGCCCCTATATACCTAACAGAAGGGACTGCTATACTATAAGTAAGGGGTTGCTGAAATGTGAGGATTTCTAAGATATTTTTGTGTCCACATCCTCAGGACAGTCTTGCCGGGACAATCTCATAAGTTCTGAACCCGGATGAAGAAGAAAAGGAAAGAGACGACGCAGATCAAAAAGACGGTCTCCGGTGAGTTACTAAATTAACTGCAGTGTAATCACATATATTTCTGCAGAGCGGTCAACATACAACTAGTATCTACCACTATATGGTCCCTGTATTGCGGAGGTATATGTAATCAGACCTGTGTACACTATAGTCCACATGTGGTCGCGTTCGTCAGTCTGGCAGGATTATTTGAGGCCTTAATATTAATAATTTGGTCTTGGTTTTGTAGGAAGTGTTTTAGTAACAAACAATATGTCTGGTAGATTTGTCCCATTGTAGGTGATGTTTTGGTGACTGTTTAGGGTATTGTCATATGATGGTGAGAAGTTCAGAAAAAGTAAATTTGTCATTGGAGATTTTTACTGTACAGTGACTGCGAGGAGATGGACGGATCTGTGTGGATGTGCAAAAATTAGGTGACAGGAACACCAAGGTTTATCTCTGTAAAAAAACAACCGAAGTTAAAATGAGGCGTGAAAAATGTCGTGTGAACCCAGCCCTTACCCAGAAAAACACAAAGGGCCCGAGCCCCGAATGTTTTAGACCCTAGCAACGCCCCTGTCCCTTTAACATAAAAAGCAGCAATCCCTGTAGTGAGACGACCTCTTTAATGTCAGGCAAAACGTACAAAACCTGCTCGCCTGAGCTCTGACTAAACAAAGTAACGGCCCTTACTACACCAGAGACACACTAAGGGCCTCTGTACCAAAGCCAGAACATACAAGTAACATGTGCTACTCCCAAATGCTTTTAGCTTCCACCCGCAGCACAGACACGCCTGCAGGCCCAGGCTTTATAGGCCGGACACCCGCCTCACCCGGTGCATGGAAGTGGCCACCCACCCAGCTCTGTGACCACTCCGGGAAAAGCCGACCCGGACACAAGCGGACTGGAACCGCTTATACCAAACATGTCAGCAGCGTAGTGCTACTGACACACAGGACTGTCGGCTTCCCTTCACCGAGTCCAGGCCACTCGGTGACACGCGTCTATCCATGCGCTCCCTATAGTCACATCCGAGAGCATTCTAGGGGAAACGTACCTTCCCTCAATAACGCCGCCTGTCTCACAATACATAGACCAGGAAGTTAATTTGAGGACCTTAGAATAAAAAGTACAAAAGTACCTGTGCTAACACATCTGGGTGGGACCTGTAGGGCATCATACAACACTTCTGAGTTTGTTCAGGGCAGAAAATCTTCCCAAAATCTGCACCACGATCAGTTCAATGACTTCCTCCTTGTTTCCTTCTGACTTCAGTATTGCATTTTCAGAAGGAGATCAGGTAGAAAAATGTGCGCGCTCCAAGTTTTTTTTTATAACGCCGCCAGTTTTGAAATCTGACCGGCAGAAAAGCCAAGCAGTGTAGGCAGATTTTGTATTGAGATCTGTGGAGATGGTTAAAGGGAACCTGTCACATAGGTTATGCCCCCCTTGCAGAGGGCAGCACAAGCCAGTGTCAGACCTGCTGTTTCCAGCGCTGTGTCCCTTATTCTGTAAGATGCTGGAGTTTTAGAGCATTTAATGCTCAAATCTGCAGTCTTCATCCAGAAAAGAGTCAGTTTTTTCCAAACCACACCCACTTGAGGCTAGCCCCGCCCACCTCACAACTGATAAAACTATTACTTTGAATAGTTAGAAACATGTGAATAACTACCAGGTGGGCAGGGCTAGCCTTTGGTGGGCGGGGCTAACACCTGCTCATAAACAAGATTTGAGGGGTAAATGCTCTAAAACTGCTGCATCTTACAGAATAAGGGACACAGCGCTGGAAACAGCAGGTCTGACACTGACTTGTGCTGCCCTCAGCACCTATGTGACAGGTTCCCTTTAAGGGTAGGTTCACACGGCTTCTTACAGGTGTATAATGCTGTGCACTGTGTGCACCGCTATATGCCTGTTGCTATAGAAGTACGTGCTGGTCAGCGCACACATCTAAGGCGCTCTGTGTCAGCCCCCATCATTTGCTTATCATTGCACTCAATAAGTGCTATGCTTAAACTGTAATTGCTGGCCGTGCTGCAGACGCCCTGAAGCATGGCCCGCAAATACATTGTGTGACCATCCCATGAGAGTCGGTCCATTAAACACGTGTATATCTCTCTAAAAGTCTGTCTGCCCGCATCCTCCACCATATGTGGAGGATCAGCATCAACATTCAGGTAGGAGCCTGAAGGCTGTTTCAAAATCAGGCTGAAAAACTGGCTAAAAGCCCTTATCACATGGACATAACCTAAGGCTTCGACCATACGACACTGACAAAATACCGGTCAGATTCTGATTAAGAATGGTTTTGGGGGACGGTTCTGTCTGCAGTTTGCGGATTCGGCCTTCCCCCTTAACCATTGAATAGCACAGCTTCCACCTGAAAAACTCGACGGAAAAGGGTTTTCTTTCTGAGGTTTTTTTGGGAAGCCAGCGTGTGAAAATC
>JAODAL010075190.1:0-14093 GCA_025379985.1 Phyllomedusa bahiana
ATGGGTATGTGGGCTTTTTGACAGATTTGGAGGGCTTAGAGACTCCAGGAGATGTGTCTAGCTACAGTGCCATCCAGGCCACGCCCCCGAACATGTGATTTTCTGTCTTGCTGTCAGAGTTCTTCCATAAGACTTCATTTCACAGAAATTCCATAGATAAAATTCCTATTTGCCGCTTACAAAGTATAGGCATTTAAGAACACTTATTTTACTGGATTTGGGGTCATGCTGCTGTAAAAGACAGCAATAGTAAAGGTCGTATTGACAAAATTCTTAATTCAAATACTCATCTCTTCTTGCAAATTTTATTTTGTGTCCATAGGGTCATTTTTGCTTGTTTTGGGGTCAGGCTACTGTAAAAGGGGTGCCAGGGGTGCCAATAGGGCAGTACTCCTTTCAGGGGCCCTAACCAAAAAAGGGCCCAGTGATATGTTAACCCCTTACTGCCAGAGCCAGTTTTGGCCTCTCTGACAGAGCCCCATTTTTGAAATCTGGCATGTGTCAGTTTATGTGAGAATAACTTTTTGACACTTTGACCTATCCATGTGATTCAGATACTATTTTCTCGTAACACATTGTGCGTTAAGCTAGTAAGAAATTTTGGTCCAAAAAGTCCTTGTTTAGTTGTGAAAAATATCAAAGTATCGTGAAAAATGTGGAGAATTTACCATTTTCAAACCTCAAAAATTTCTGTGTGTTATTCCACTCAACACAATTCATAACTAGCATCTACCATATGTCTACTGTAGGTTGGCATCATTTTTTTTAAATGTCTTAATTTTTTACGACATTGGGGGGATTCAAAATTTAGTAGTATTTTTCAAATTTTCAAGAAGATTTGCAATACACATTTTTTTAGGGACCAGTCTAGATCTAACATTATTTTGATTGGCCTGTATGTTAGATACCCCCATAAATGACTTCATATAAGAAACTACACCCCTTAAAGAATTCAAAACAGCATGTAGGAAGTTTATTAACCCATTAGGTGTTTCACAGGAATTAAAACAAAGTGGAGGGGAAATTTAAAAATTTTACTTTTTTTGCAGATTTTCAATTTTTATCCATTATTCACAAGAGCACGGTAGATGTGATCAAGGAAAGGCAACCTAATATTGATTCCACAGATTCTGCTGTTTTCAGAGATATCCCATATGTGGCCTTAGTGCGCTAGTTGGCTCAACCACTAGCCCCGGAATAGGAGGAGCACCTACTGGACTCTGGGGTCTCATTTTCATTACGATTTTATTTAGGCGCCATTTCGGGTTTGCGGACACCCTAAGGAACTAAAACTTAATAAGCTCCCCTAAAAAGACCCCATATTGGAAATTACACCCTTAAGGAATATATCCAGGGTTGTAGTGAGTATATCAACCACACAGGTGTTTCACAAATTATTTTAGCATTAGGCTGTGAAAATTAATTTTTTTTTTTCCAACAATCTGCAATTTTAGCTGAAAATTTTTAATATTTAAAAGGAATCCTGGGAAAAAGCACCCCAAATTTTGTTTCTCAAATTCCTCCAGGTTTGGCAATACCCTACATGAGGGTGTAAATTGCTGTTTGGGCACATGGCAGGGTATATAAGGAAGGGAGTGTTATTTGGCTTTTGGAACGCAGATTTTGGTGGGCCCATGTCGCATTTGAAAAGTCCCTAAAGTACCAGAACAGGTGAAATCTTCCAGAAGTCACGCCATTTTGGATTCAACACTCTTAAGGGATCTCATCTAGTGGTGAACTGTGCATTTCAGTGCACACAGGTGTTCCACAGTGTTTTTTAGCATTGGTCCGTGAAAATGGGGGGAAAAAAATGCAGTTTCGTCATTGTTTTTGGGCTTCATTTTTACAATGTTCACTGTACAGGATAAATGACAGGATAACTTTACTATGGAGGTTGGTACAATTGCAATGATATAAATTGTATATAGTTATTCGTGTTTTATTACTTTATTACACAATAGAAATAGGTCTATACAAAATTGTGTTTCTATGTTGTCCTATTCTGACAGCCATAACTTTTTTCATTTTCCTGTATACAAACCTGATTATGGGCTTGCTTTTTGCGGGATGAGTTGAATTTTTATTTTTACCATTATGGGGTGCATATGACGCTTTGATCACTTTTTATTAAAGTTTTTGTGAGGCATTTTGAACAAAATACAGTATTCCTGGTAGTATTTTTTATTTGTATTTTTTACAGCGGTCACCGCACAGTATAAATGACATGATATCTTACTCAGCATGTCGATATGATTACAGAGATACCAAAGTTTTATATTTTTTTTATTTTTTACTGCTTTTACACAATAAAAACATTTTTATTCATAAAGGAAAACACGTTTTTGCATCATCGCAGTCTGAGAGCCATAATTTTTTATACTTTTCTGTGTATGGAGCTGTGTAGGGGCTTTTTTTTTTCGGGATGAAGACTTTTTGATCAGTTTTAAATCCCTTTTTTGGAAGGCAAGGTGAAGAAAATATTGCAATCCTAGTAGTGTTTTTTATTTTTATTTTTAAAAACTCTCACAGTGCAGAATCCGTGACAAGTTAGTTTTATTCTGTGGGCCGATACAATTATGGTAATACCCAATTTATATATTTTTTTATGTAGAATCACTTTTGAAAAAAAGAGTTTTTATTGTGTAAAACAATATTTATGCATCGCTATTTTCTGACAGCCATAACTTTTTTTTTTTCTGTATACAGAGAACGTGTAAGGACTTTTTTTTGCGGGATGAGCTGACGTTTTAAAAGGTACAGCTTTGGCGTTTATATGAGTTTTTGTTTACATGCTTTTTATTCCATTTTATTTGCTGCGGGGTGAACAAAAATCTCTATTCTTTTATTCTTTAACAGAGTTAACAGTACCGGTTATTTAATAAGACATGTTTATATGGCAGGACATTTCACAAGCAGTGATACCAAATATGCATACTTTATTTATTTTTGTTTGGGCAATTGCTGTTTGTAAAGGGGAAAAGGGTGATGCAAGTGTTTTTATTTTATTTTTCGTGTTTGTGTTTAACTTTTTTTTACTTTTTTTACACTTTTTTCACTTTTCCCTAGAGGGGAGAAGATTGCTGCTACAAGGCAGGCCAGTACACAGGATTGCTGCTGTGTACTGGTCACCATGGTGACTGTCAATCACCATGCCCACAATGCATTGTGGGCATGGTGACATCACAGACGACCTGGGAAGAGACAAAGACACTTTTTAATGCGGAAAAGATCAGGGGCGTTCTGGGGACATTTCGCAAAACATTCTTAGAAGTAGACACATTCATAATTTTTTATGCCAAATCTAGGCACAGAACAATTAACACAGCCAGACCAAGTTAAAGGAGATCTGCCTGAGTCAGACTTGGTATATCGGCACTAACCTGCGCCCGTATGTATGATCTGCAGAAGAACAGGTTCATTGTGGTGCATTCTACACTCCCTTAAAGTGATTTAGAACTAACCTGTCAGTGCCAGGATCCATACATGTCACCCTTAGTATGTAATGTAATTTAACCCTTACAATTAATACCGCAAAAAAAGCCCAAAAAACAATAGCAATTTTTAGTTGTATATTTAGTTTCTTGCGCAAACAAAAAAGTCAGCTCCAGAAATAATAAATATTATTTTACACAAGAAAAAAACTTTAAAAACTGCTAAAAAATAAAAAAAAATACATAAATTAGTATTGTCATATCAAGAAGTAAAACCAACATGTCATGTATACTGCATGGTGAACGCTGTTAACAATACAAAAACACTACCAAGATTGCAGTATTTTCTCCATCTTGCCTTGAAAAAATGGATTTAATGGTGAAAAAGTCTTGTGCCCCCAAAAATGGTCCCAATGAAAATGATGTCACATCCCACAAAACAAGCCCCTACATAGCTCCATACACAAAAATAAAAAGTTAAGGCTCTCAGACTTTGGCAATGTGTTTTTATTATTTAAAATCAGTTACACAACATAAAATGTACAACATGTTATTTATACCGCACAGTTACACTACCAGGATTGTTGTATTTTGTTCAGCACCCTTATACAATTGTTAATAAAAAATTATTAAAGAATCATATAAATCCCAAAATGGTACCAATTAAAAGGTCAATTCATCCATTAATAAACAAGCCCTTTTTCAGCTCCTTGTACAGAAAAATAAAAAGTTATGCTCTTTAGACTATGACAATATAAATGCACAATTTTTTTTTACAAACACATTTATGTTGAATAAAAGTAGTAAAACATATAAACTACATAAAATTAATACAGTTGTGATTTACCAACCTGCATAGTAAAGTTATCATGTCACTTATACTGCATAGTGAACTTTGTAAAAATGAAACCTAAAAAATATGCAAGAATTGCTGTTTTGTTTTTTTCAATTTATCAGTCCAATGCTAAAAAAAAACTGTGAAGCACCTGTTGGTCAAAAATGCATCACACGCCCCTTGGTGAATTCCCTGAAGGGTATTGAGTCCAAAATGGGGTGACTTCATGAAGTTTTACCTGTACTAGAACTTTTGGGGCTATGCAAATTCGCACTCCCTCCCTTGCTCGCACTGCCATGCACCCAAACAGCAGTTTACACCCACATGTAGGGTATTGCTGAGCTTTATTGCGTAACAAGTTTTGGAGTGCTGTTTTCCAGGGTTCTTTGTGAAAATGAAAAATTTTCAGCTAAAACAGTATATTATTAGAAAACATTTAATTTTTCATTTTCACAACCTAACAGTAAAGCAATCTGTGAAATACCTGTGGGGTCAATATATTCCCTACACACCTGGGTATATTTCTTAAGTAGTGTAGTTCCAAAATGAAGCCCTTTAAGGGTTGTTTATTAAATTTTAGCACCTTATGGTGTCTGCAAACTTGAGATGGTGCCTTAAAAACATCCTAACGAAATTTCCCTAGATGGTCCAATTACAGCTAAAGAGATTAAGGGGTTGATTCAATCATTCCACATCTCCAAACCACCTAGTGGAGATAGACTTCCCATCAAGTTCTATAGAGAGTATGTAGAATTCCGGGCACCAAAACTACTGGAGGTATATCAAGCTGTCCTTCAAGATATGTCCCTATCTAATTCCAAGCATGAAGCCATACTTGTGGTGTTTCCTAAGCTGGACAAAGACTCATTATAGTATAATACCTATCAACCTATTCTGAACTTTCAGATGGATATTAAGAGCGACATGTATGTATTTTGGCGCCCAGACGAATATTTTTTTGCGCACATTAGTAGCGTAGAATGCGACCGAATTTAAAAACCTATTCTATTACGGTCCATAGATTAAGCGCTTTTTAGCTCTAAAATTATAAATCAGGCTCAGGTAAACCACTTTTAACTTGGTCTACTAGTTCCAGCAGTAATGCACTTAGTTTTGCCGTCCTCCAGTCATAGATGTGTAGAATCATACGGTTGTGGTGCGGCACACCTCCAGAACGCCCCCGATCTTAGGCACATTACAAAGAGCCGCAGGCACCTGATAATGCACCTAATTTTGGAGTGCACCTGGTTATAAATCTAGTGAACCGGGCTGCACCAGGTTCGGGGCTGAAAGAACACCAAAATGCTGGTGCAACCCCGTACATACATGTCGTCCTAAATTCCTAGCCAAAATTTTTGTCAGAAGGCTTAACACTGTCATCCTTTCCATTATTCATTCAGACCAAACCAGCTTTATGCCCGGGAAGTCTACAGCGATAAATCTATGCTGATTATTTATGAACCTACAGGTGGTACACAACACTGTGGGTTCTAGAATAATAGTATCTTTTGATGCCATTAAGGCGTTTGATTCTATAGAATGGAATTACCTGTTTATGACTGGCAAGAGTCAGCTTTGGGCATGGTTTTATTAATTGGGTTTGCCTACTCTGTTCTAATCCTGTGTCTAAGGTTGCAGCTAATGGGTGGCTTTCAGAACCCTTATTTCTATGCAGAGGGACGTGCCAAGGTTGTCCCTTATCCCATCTGCTCTTTGACCTGGCAGTGGAACCCCTAGCAATACACATTAGGTCAGACAAACAAATTAATGAGTTTTACCTGTCACCTGTTTATGAAAAAAATTATCATGTATGCAGATGATATTCTTTTGGATCCCCAGGAGTCCCTGCATACTACTCTAAATGTCATCACTGTGTTCGGAATGCTGTTGGGTTTGCTAATTAAATAGCCCAAAAGTCGAGCATAATGCCTTTGGATACTTCAGTGCCCACTGAAAGGGTGAAGTCCACCTCTCTATTATGGGCCTATTCCATTACATATCTTGGAATTAAAGTCTCTAGATCAATTTTTGAATTTGAGACCCTAAATGTTACTCTCCTATTATCATATCTACAAGCTCAAATCAACAGCTGGAAAAAACTTTGGCTCTCTACCGCAGCACAAATTAGCCTGGTAAAGATGTCTTCATTACCAAAAATCCTATACATCCTCCAACAAACCCCATCATATCTGCCCTCACGTCCACTGAGTCGTGTCCATGGTTTGTGGATATCCTTGACCCTGTGTAGCTGCCAAATTTTTAACAGCCGTTGAGATGAGGGTGTTGTCTCTTTCTCGGATTTTCAATTTTAATACCTAGCGGATCAATTAGCCCATTTGGTCAGATGGGGCTTGGAGGAAAAGATAAGGGTCCAAACACTGATAATCCCCCAATTTAATAGAGCTTACCTCCACCCCTTCCACTTCTTGTTTTGTGGTGTGTGCTATGCTACAGGTAATTTACGTAATCATCCTACTCTAAGACAAGCACAGTTGGTCTGAAACACAGCCCACAGTATATGGTGAGACTAATGCACATCACTGAGAAACCTGGCCTCGGTGAGGTAGGAGCCATCACTTTGTTATGTGTCAGCTGCGGTAGGTGGTTGGTATATGTTTAACAGTGTAGTTTAGCTGTGGGAACACAGCTTAGTCCGGGACAGCTTTTACCGGGAGCAGTTAAAGTGTTGGGTGGGTGACTGCTCCATGAGTTTCAGACCAGGGTGTAGCTGGCTTATATAAGTCAGCTATCTAGCTGACGAGAGGATTTGTCTGCAATTACATGACAGAAGGTTAGGGCCTGAGAGGCTACACCACAGCAAAACCAGCTACAAGACTGTCATGTATAGTTAGTACTAGGATGAGCAGGTCTTTATTTTGTGTATTATTTGTTTTGGCATACGTCTTTGGTCAGATTTGCACAAATAAACGCCGGACAAGAACTGAGTTTGGGCATAAAGGCTGTCTGTGTCTCTATTGCTATATCACCGAGCTGACTCCCTTAAACTTGGTGGAGGATGTGGGCACATGTTTAAAGAGACTGTACTCTTGTAGATACAGTTGCCAACAGACAGATGTCTGAGAACCAGTGAGCATGGAGGAACTAATAAAATAGCTGGTGAAGTCAAACCTCCACCTCCAACAAGTCTATACTGCATAGCAAGAGACAAATGCGCAGCAATGACAGGTGCACCATGAAGCCATAAAGGCGCAAAAGTGAGACCAACAGTCTGTTGGCACAGGTTCACCAGAAAACTGCTAAGGAGCAGCAACAGGTGAACCAGTCCCTTCAACCGCAGAAAAAAGCTTTGGCGGAGAGGCAAGAGGCGACTCTAGGGCTGCAGGTGGCACCCCGACAGCTCGTGCAGAGCGCTCCAAGGAAAATGATTGCAGAGGATGACATAGAGGTTTATCTGGGCACATTTGAAATGATTGTTGAGAGGGAACAACTACCCCAAGACCAGTGGGTGGATGTGCTTGCCCCTTTTCTGACAGTAGAACCCCTGAAGGCATACTTCAACTTACGGGTCCAGGATGCCAGAGTCTATACTAAGCTCCGGGGAGAGATCCTGGCCCGGCTAGGAGTTAACTTGGCCATTATGTGAGTTATACCTTTCATGCTCCCAGAGGATCCGCCATATACCAACGATCGTCAGGTCAGTGCCCTCTGACACCATCGGATCGTTTTCAAAAATATAAATTTTCATTTTTTCAGTTGAAAATAAGTATTTTTATCCCTTTTTAAAAACAAGACTCAAAACCTGTTGGGAAAAAAACCCCCTTGGGTTGGGAAACAAAGCAATCAGAATTTTTTGTAGGGTTGGGTAATGAGGTTTCCCCACATGTCAGGGGAAATTTTGTCCCCCTTCCCCTTTTTTAGATCAAAATCTAAAAAAATTTTTTAGGCTGTCCCCTTGACCAAATCGGCTTCAAGTTTTTTAATAGAAATTTAAGGGCGAGATTGGGTACCATCCCCTAACTTAAAAGTCTTCTTTTTTAGCCACTCCCTGTTTTCCTTGGGGGTATTTTTTTTTGGGCATTTTCTTGCTGGGAAAACCCCCCATAACTCATTTTTTTGTCCTGGGGAGGGGAAAAGGCAATTTACTCAGGAAATTTTGGGTACAAGGGGTCCACCCCCTTTTCCCATTTAGCAATAAGTAGTTTTTTTGCCCCTTTTGCAACAATCAACCCCAAAACAAAATGTTTTTCCCCCTCCATGCTTACAGGGGGACGGTGTTTTTTTTGGGGCCCAAAAGGGACTTTTTTCTTCCTCCCCTACACCGGCCAAATGAGGGTTAAAGGGCCCAAAAAGCTCAATTTTGTCCCATCTGCCGCAGCACCCCTTTTCCCCAATTTACTTACAGAAACATACAGGTGTTCAATTTTCAAAAGTCCCGACGGGGCCCGCAAAAGTACCTTCTTAACAAGGGGGACCTTCAGGGACGGGAAAGGGTTTTTAAAACCCTTACAGCATAAAGTTTTTTACCAATGGTTTTCGGGTAACCCCTTGGCCCCGCCCGCCTTAGATCAATTTTAAAAATCCCCCCATGGGATTTTTAGGGGATCCTCACCTTCCTCAAAATCAAATACCCATTGTCATGGGGGGCGCGGGGTCTGCTGCCCCCCGCCCAAACCCCCCGTTCGGGGGGGGGTTTCCCCCCGGGGGGCCCCCACCAACCCCCCTGCTGGCCTTTTGGCCCCGCGCCCGCCTCCCCTTACCCGGCCCCGCTCCGGTTTAACCGGGCCCCCCTTTCCCCCTGTCCCCCCCCGCTGTGCGCGTGGCCCCCCGCTTAAAAAGCACCCCCGGCTTCTCTAAAAATTTAAAAGGGCCAAGGGGTCCCAAAATTGGTCTTTTTCGGGCACTGGTTCTATTTTAAAGGGAACCCCCCCATTTCTTCCTGCCATCTGTTGGGGCTTTTCCTAGTGGGCCCAAAAGTATTGCTGTTTTCCCTCCTGATTACCCTGTACCATCCGCCTGCTTTCGTTTCCTGACCCCCTGTTTGCCCGGTGCCCCCGACCGTTGCCTGGATCTGACCCCAAACCTCTGCCCGCCTTTCCCCCAAACCCTTTTGCCCGTCCCCCCCACTACGCCTCCCGGGTTACGGTTTTTGTAAACCCCGCTGTACCCCCTGCCTTTTCAAGCAAGTCAACCTTTAGGGGGAAAGGGCCTGGTAGCCTCCGCCACAAACAATCCTCCCGCTTTGGGGGCGGGGTCTGGGGGAAACCGGGGGCTACTTAGATTTCCCTTCCCCCTGGCTTACTATCACCGCTTTTTCGTTGGCCCCCGGATCCACCCCCGTCCAAAAAACCCATGAGGGGAGAAAATTTTGTATGGGGCCCCCAACGATGTGGGTTTTACAGTCATCATTTTTTTTTCCATTTTCTTACAAATTTCAAACCCGCATTTTTTTCCTTTCACCCCCCTCTTACTTTTTGGGGTTTTTAGCACAAAACAGCTTTGGGACAGGTCTATTATCTTTTCCCTGACATCTTTAAAACTCTTTTTCCTTTTTCCCTTTTTTCAGTTGATCTAACTGATTGAGTCTGTGGACAGGAGTCTTTTATAAAGGTGACTATTTAAGACGACTGTCTTAAATGCAGGTAACAAGTTGATTAGGAGCGTCTAACTGGTCTGTAGAGGCCAGAACTCTTAATGGTTGATAGGAGATCAAATACTTATTTCTCTCAGCAAAATGCAAATAAATTTATATAACTTATACAATGTGATTTTCTGGATTTTATTCTGGATATTCTAACTCTCAATGTTAAAATTAACCTACCCTGTTATAAATCTGTGTTTATGACATTGGTGACATTTGTACACAACTCTTATTGTTCAGATAAAGTTTATTTATTAAGCAAAAAAAGAAAAGAAAAGCTCTCACACTTTACCAAAATGAGATTGAAGTCAGGTTCTTCACAGGCAGCAGGATAGATCACTATGTTGACCATGCTTTGAGATATCCAGCTTCTAAACTGGAGGAGCCCACACTGAAGCGTGGGGGTAGTAAGTTTCTTACATGTAAACACATCTGTGTTGCTATCTTTATGCTGGATTTTTTTTATTATAGTAGTAATGTAATATGGATCCCTGTGTATAAAGGAAAGGAGGCTGAAAGCAGCAGCAACAGGTAAGCCCTGTCATACCTATGTCCTTGGTGTGTTGTGCTGTGGCTGCTGCAGTACGTATACAACAGTACAGTATTTAGTGACAAACTCATATTTACACTATGCTAGCAACTATGTTGTCCTCTAGCAGCTTAATCCCTTATTAGAAATGGTTTTCTCCTCCTTTAGCTGGACTGCATACTTTATAAAGATTTGTGTTTTGCTGATTTGCAGACCATTGGATTCCACTGATGAATTAATTCACTTTGTTTGTGATTTACTTTTACTTAATTTGTGGGAAAAACAGAGAATCAATTCTCCTATTGTATTCTATGGAACAAGGAATCACCTGAATCCTGGCTAGAGCTGTGCACACAGTTTAATTTACCACACAGAAGCTGTATAGAATACACAGTTGATATTTCACAGAGAAAAAAATCTTACTATGTTGTGACCTCTCTCTAATAAAATTAAAGCAAAACCCTTGTCCTCTGTAATTTGAGGAAATCATCGAAATTTGTTAATAATATGTTTTTTAGGAAACTCAACAAACTCTTGCATTTCATAGACAATTGGCTAAGGTAAACAGAATTATGCAATTTGCTGGAGCAATCTCTGAACATCTGTAAGGAATTGGGCATTTTTCCACAACTGCTTTATTTTCATACAGTTTATCATTTATACATTTGCCAAACTAATTGTGATAGTATGACCATATGGTATCTATAGATTGAAATTCAGAAGTCACAGAAACAACACTGTATAAATCACAAACTCAGGGTACACGCTTCAGAAGTTGAGACTCTACACCTCCAAATACATCACCATCCCAAAGGAATGAAAGATAACTCCACACTTCTTCAACAACAAGTTTGCAAGAATATCAGTGAATAAACTTATTTGTTGTTGGAGAAGTTGAAGTGCTGATTTGTTCCTTTGGGATTCTGATGCATCAATAGATTGGATATTCTATTTCTGATCTTCAGTATTTGAGAGGTATATAGCATAAGTTTATGATTGTTGCAAGATATGGTAACATTTTTCCTGAGACATACTTTTTAATATAAAGTTGTACTGAATTCTGGATCAGTAACTTTATTAGAATATAAGCAGAAGCTTGACAATTAATGCCGTAAATATATAAATAATATCAGATACTATTATATTTAAAATTTTAGGATACAAAAAGTCTATGCCTTTTTGAAAACATAACAACACAATAAGGCTATGTCTATACAGCACAGGTTTTCTGTCGGATTTTCGGTGGTTTTCCGGCTGAAAATACGACAGAAAATCATCCACATAGACATTAATACCACAAACAAACTGTAGTCTACACAGGTAATTTTTTTCCAATTGGTTTTGGGCACCAACGGCTTTAGGAATGTTCTGGAAAATCCGATGGAGTCCAGCAGAAAATTTATTATTGAAGTGTATGTAAACCGATGGATGTTTTTTCGTTGCAGATTTTGGACGGTTCTGCTGGAAAACCACCCAGGTGTTTAAACAAGGCATATATATATTGCATACATTTAAAAAAACATTCAAGAAACCAGACAAAAACCATACCAAAAGCCTCAACAAAAAACTAAAAACCACCCAAAAAACTCATCGGAAACCCAGCATTTTGGACAAAAAACTGACAAAATACTCAGGTTCGAATAGTTTCTTAGGTTTTTGTTTTCGACGAGTTTTTGTCCTATGCTGTGTAGACCTAGCCTAAGGGTGACATGTATGAACTTGGGGCTAACACAGCAGTTTTAGATAGCCTTAGAGCAGTGCAGAATGTGAAAGTATGTATGAACCTGTCCTACTGTGGCTCATACATTTTGCATAGGTGGATCACAGGGTAATGTTGGCGCGAAGCCTAAATGAGCTGTATTATAAGCGCAATGGTTGGTGCACTAGAAAAGACTGTACAGCTCAGGCCATTCTAACTAATGTTATCAAACTATGCACAATTAAATAATTTAACTATAAGATAAAATATAAAATTGTATAATTTAAAATGTTAAAACATTGCCATATGTAGGTTGTGAGCAGCAAAATTAAATTTCAAAACTGATCACCATCTCAAAATTTGGTTCATTTAATGTAGTAAAATGAAAAAAAAAAAAAAAGAACAAAATTTTATTATCATTAACCCCTTCCTAACATAGGACGTACCCATACGTCCTAGCAGGAAGTGCGTTCCCGCAAATGGACATATGGGTACGTCCTGAAGATTGTGCGGGCTTAAAAGCGAGCCCCGCACAATCTTGACATGGGACCAGCGGTATATTATTGCTGGTCTCATGCCGCATCACCCATGGCCAGAGTGAGTTCCGGCCACAGGTGATTAATAGTGTTGAGCGATAATTATCGACAAAGTTGAAATCGGCACGGTTTTTATGTTGATCGGAATTTTTCGTTCACGCGATAATTTAGGTGAAAATCTGCGCATAATCTATTAATATCGTGCTATTTTCGGCACTTCCTGTCATTTTATCTACCAGCAAATCAGCTTAGAGAATAGAGCAGGGTGAGCTTGGGTGGCGACATCATGACTGGGATGTGTTTTGGTTGTGATTGCTGGAAAAATCACATACCTCTTTTTACATAGACAGCCCTTCCTGTTCAGCATCAGTGTTTGTCTGTGTATCATAAGAGCAGGACGTGTGCTTGGGCTCTCTCAATACAGCTCAGCGAAACTGTTCTCTTTGTTTACAAAAGACAACTATGCTTTTAGCTGTGAACATTAGAATTTCAGTTTTTAGTTACTTAGGGTGAGAATTTTAAAGGAGCAAACTAGCGCTGTACAGCCGCGGGAGGGGGGGGGGGGGGCAGGCGAACACAGACAGACAGGCTGGCAAGCAGGCAGGCGGGTGAAAGGCGAGTGGATATTGTGCAGCCCAGTCTCGGCTTTGACCTGCATTGAAATGGGTCTTTATTAACAGTTTTTGGCCAGTTTTCTGGTGAAATATTAGCTTGTTTTTTTGTGCAGCCCTGTACTTATATTAGGATACAAATCTTTTCTCGTAACTGCAGGTGTAAAAACTCACCTTTTATTATCTGTACACGATTTAATTAGTTTTTTTTTCACTGTGGCGCAGCTCCGTTTTGTTCAAAGACCCACTTTGTACTTACAATAGGAACAGAAACTTGTCTAGTCACCGCAGGTGTATTTCATAGGTGCAAAAACCACCTTTTATTATCCGTACTGTCACGGATGCCCCTGCGACCCTCGTCCCAGGTCGCAGGCGCATCCGTGCCCCGACTCTGAGCGGCGCCCCGTCCCGCACCCCGGGTCCGGGGTCCGCTCATTCCCGCTGCCCGGGTCCCAGTGACTTACCCGGCCTCGCTTTCCCGCCCCGTCCTCTCGGTCCCCCGGGGTGTGCGGCGCCGCCCCTTAGGGAGCACGCGCGCCGGCAGTCAAATTTAAAGGGATAGTGCGCCGGTAATTGGCCATTACCGGGCCCTGTCCTATTTTAGCCCACCCCTTCCCATGGCCTTTGCCGGATCTTTAGTGCACATGCCTATTGGGAAAGCATTCCAGAAAGCCTTGTCTTGCCTACTGTGTACCGAACCCATTTGCTTATGTTTACCGACCACGATCCTTGCCGCCTGCCCTGACCTTCTGCCTGTCCACGTTCCAAAAACCCCTGCGCCCGCCCCGGCCTTCTTTCCCGTCCCCGATACGACCCGACACCGATTTGTACCCGCCCCACCCCTTGCCCCGAA
>JAODAL010075191.1:0-14093 GCA_025379985.1 Phyllomedusa bahiana
TGAAAAATGTGAGCCCTCCCGGGAAAGGGGGTCCTCTCCCCCTCTTCGACCCAAATTTGCCCATTATCCCCTTATCACTGTACCCCATTTTGACTTATGTAATGTATGAACCCCCCCGAATTTACGGGCGCCCGGAATAAAGGGCGTTTAAAAAATTTAAATTTAAAAAAATAATAAAAATTTAAAAATAAAAAAATCACTACACACTTTTTAAATCCCCACCCCACCTCACCCAAACAAAACAAATTTACCCTCACAATCCTCCCTTTTCCCAAACAACCCTAGACAACTTTTTTAAACCCCCTTCAACTCTCTCCTGCTCCCCCAGCACCCCCCACCCCCAAACTCTCCTCTCAGAAAGATGATTTGCAACCCCCTTCCCAAATAAAAAAAAAAAAAAATTCCCCAAATTAAAGACAAAGCTTTTCCCCCCACAGTCCCCCCCACCAAACCTCAATACCTGGGGTGTCCACACCCCCAAAACCCTTGTCCCGCCATGACTATTCCCCTCTAACTCGTTCTCACCCGTCCACTTTTCCTGACAAGTAAACCCCTCCCCTGTCCAAACCCAAACCCCTCACCACCTGTAGCCCTTGACCCACCCCAACCCCCTCCCCCCTTTGCCCTTTGGGTGAGTTATCACCCCCAGCCCCATTTAATTCTCTTAAAATCTACTTTAACCCTGCCATTTTCCCTTCCCCCATTTAAACGGGGGCGACCTAAAAACCCCCCTTTCCAAAAGAAACCACCCTTTTAAACCCCTCCCACTGTCCAACTATCGCCCCATCTCACTGCTTCCTTTTCGCCCTTTTAAACTCCTTAGCAGCACGCCCATCTTAAATTTTTTCCTCCCATCTCCCCCCAAACCTCCTCCTTGTACCCTTCCAATGGTTTTCCGTCCCCACCACCTACAAACCACCCTAACCAAAGTCCCCAAACAACGTAGCACCCTGCCAAAGCCTAAACGCCACAACTCCTTTGTGTTTCCCTCCCCCTAGACCTTTCCCTGCCTTTGACACGGGGTCGACCTTTTCCCCTCCGGCAAACAAATCCTCTCCTCCCTCAGCATCCCCCCGGATTTAAACCCTTTCCGGGTTCCCTCGTACCTCCTGATCACTTTAAAACCGTTTTCTCACCCCCTTCGTCCCCCTCCCCCCCCCGGGGCCTCTCTCTGTTGGGGCCCCCCAAGGGGCATCCTGGGCCCACAAAATTCTTCTCTATTTTCCCCCCTTTGGTCCGCAGCCCTGGGAAATCACAACGGCTTTAAATTACCACCGGGTATGCTGTTTGAATCCCCCCAACTCTACACCCTCCGGCCCCCAGAGGGGCCCCTCCTTCTCCCCCGGGTTTCCCAAAATTTGTCTGCCCTTTCCATTTCCTCCTTCTTCTCCTCCCGTCCCTAAAACAAACGGGAAAAAAACGAACTCAATATCTTCCCACCGCCCCACTCCATCTCCCCCACCCGATCTCTCTTTTAACAGTTAAATGGTTACACTCTCTCACCAGCACCACATTCCGGCCCTGGGTTAATCTTTGACTCCAAAATTTTCCCCTTCAAACCGCACATCCAAACCCTACCTTTTGCCTGTCACCTCCCCAAAAAAATTTTTCCCCCGAACCCGCTAAATTTTTAACTCTGAAAGCAAAAAAAATGCATGTCCATGCCCCGGGTCATCTTCCCGGGGCCTCGACATACTGCAACACCCTCCTCGGGGGCCCTCCCAGCTAGAAACCCTCGCCCCCCTCCCAAACCACCCTTTAAAACCCCGCTGCCCATCTGATTCACCTCTCTCCTCGCTACTCCCTTTTCCTCTCCCCCTCTGCTGATTTTCACTGGCTACCCCATTGCCCACCCAAACCAGTTTCAAGCTAGAAATTTTTGACCTACAAGGCTCTACAAACCTCCCCCCCTTCGTAAAACTCTCCCTTTAAAACTTTTAAATACCCCCCCTCACACAACCTCCGCTCCTAAACAGGACCTTTCACCCTCTGCTCCCTTTTAAATCCCCTCCTCACATAACCGTTCCAAAACTTCTCCGCTTCCCCCACACTCTGGAACTCACTGCCCCAACACCGCAGACTCTCTCCCTCTCTCACCGGGTTCAAAAATTTAAACCGAAAAACCCACCTCTTCAGGATTGCCTAAAAACCAAAATTTAAACCCTTGCCCCTCCTCCGCCCCACAAACATTCTCCCCTCACCTTTTGTCTCCCCACCCCTTCCCTTTAGGTTGTAAGCCCCCACGGCAGGGACCTCTCCCCTCTGTTACCAGTTTTTAGTCACTTATTTTCACTTTTTTAAATTTTTCCTGACCAATTTTGTTTTTGCAAACCCCCCGAAATGAAAACCCCTGGAATCCCAAGGGGGCCTCCCAAAAAAAACCCATAAAAAAAATTTAAAAAATAAAGGTAAGGAGGGGGCCACCTTTCCTATAGGGCAAATTGTCCTCTTCATCAAACCCTTTTTGCTGAAAACCCTTTTTTGGGTACCTCTTTCGAGTGCAGAAAACAGTTTTTAGAAGTGTGGGGGGCAAAGGGGGTTTTAAAGGGGCCAAAATTTTTTAGCAAATCACAGCAAATCTATAGGCAGTGTAAATTAAACCCCCACAGGACCCATGTTTGGGGACTATGATGTCCAACCCTTAGGCCCGAAAACTATGCAACACTGCCATAAGGAAGAAAAGAATTTTCCCGCCCTGTTTGGGTTTTCCCGGGGAAAATGGGGAGGGCTTTGAAATAAAAGAGAAATTTAAAAATTTAAATGTTGGGGCCCGGGGATGGAAAGTCGAATTTTGGGGAAACCCTGAGCAGCCCGTCCCAAAAGTGAAGAAGCGGGAGATAAAGGGACAAACCTATTTTGAAAGAAGAAAGGGGGGATAAGGTCAGCTATCTCTAGTATAAAGGGGGGTTAAAACAGGGACATTTTCTAAAGTGGCAGAGGGGGGAAGAGCACAAACTATATGTTATAAGGGGGAGCAAGTGTAGGGTCTAAAGGGGCAGGGGCGCACCAGGGGGAAAAGTAGGGGGGGGGTTTTTGTAAAAGGTAGGGAATTTGGGGGTGAAGACTCTAGAAATGAATTTAACCCGGGGTTTTGAACAGAAAGGAGAATAAAAAAGAAAATTTTTATTTCTGCCCTCAGAGAAAACAACAAATAAAAAAATGTTCCTAAAAGCAAAAATTGTTTTTTTAGAATTTTAAAAATTTATGTTTTTGGGCCAATGAAAAATGTGTATGGGGGAGGGGTTGCATCACTTGGTTTTATATGAAAAAAACTTTCACTTTTTTCCTTTTTTGCTGTTTTACTTAGAGGATCACCCGATAAGAAAGGTTTAAAATCTATAGCACTGGACTCAGCCAGTGACTCTAAAAGAAATGAGCAGACCCCCGGTTTTGGGGAAAGGTTAAAGGGGAAACCATAAGGGATTTCCCGCCGGCGAAGCATTAAGCTTCTTTTTGGAAACCCTTTTTACCCTTTAAATTTTCCCCAAAACCCCCCAAAGGGAATTAAATTTACCAGAATGTTTTTTTTTTGGTTTTTTTTCCCCCTTTCGGGTTTTAAAAAAAGTTTTTTAAATTTTTTTTAATTTTTAGTTTTACGCAGGGGGATGGGGGGCCAATTTGGGAAAAAATATTCCCCCTTTTGGGGGGGAAAAGTTTAAGTTTACTTATAAATAATTGCAGAATTTTTTTTAAATTTTTTTTAAAAAATTTTTTTTTTTTTTTTAAAAATTTTTTTTTTAAAAATTCAAATTTCCCCCCGGAAAACTTTTTAGGGTTGATTCTAAAGGTTATTACAGTAAATGTGGATACCTAATATGTGTAGGGTTTTTGTGGTTAAAATTTAAGCACAATTATTTTTTTTTAAATATTTTTTTTTATTTTAAATTTTTTATTTTTTTAAATTTTTTTTGTTTATACTTTTTATGTGGTTTTTTTTATTTTTTTTTTTTTCCCCGAAGGGAGAAAAAATTTTTGGTTTTTTTAAAAACATTTTTTTTTTTTTACTTAGTAATGTTTTTAGCATTTCACATATGCTAAAACATTTTTAATATTTTTCCCGTCTTTACAAAAGCAGTGAACAGGGGAAACAACACAGTCTGTCCGGGTCACTGGCTTGTTACACAAAAAGCTCGGTGGACACTCTAGGTCCCCAGGGGTGACCTTTCAGCCTGTTCCCTGTGCTCTGGTCGGGTCATCTGTTGTTTCGATCACCCGAGACGAGAGCAGGGGAACCCGTTAGATTGCGCTACAGGTGAAGATCCGCCGCAATCAAAGGTTAAGCATGTGGTTGTGGAGGGTTTTCCGTCCTCTTGCCAACGTGCTCGCCGGAGGAGATGCTCTGGGATTCAGTGGCTGTTAGTACAGCACTACCGATCCTAGTGTCAGCTGCTGACGCGCAGTTCCCTACTAGGAGAAGTGCGGGACCGCCGCAAACCCGCCGAAGACTAAACAGAGACTACCAAAGACTTCGCTTTAGACGAACGACTCGCACCAGCCGACTCAAAGAGTCAGTGAGGCGTTGGTAAGCAGTAGTTAAAAAACATTAGAATGTTCAAATATATTTTATTAGGCAAAAAATATTACAACTTGCTGCGTAGTGAGGTAAAGTTTTTCCAAAATATTCCTCTGATTTCTCAAATCCAATCCTTAATGGACTGAAGCCTAATAATTGTAGTAAAGCAATCTCTGCAACTTCTTATAAATATCATTTGTATTTTGCGATTAACAAGATCTCTGCTCTTGTTATTATTAACGCCCAAAAGCACAGACTGAAAAGAACCTGAATGACCACTTTTACATTGTTTCATTTTTGCTGCTCCCTGTGTTTAAGCATTTTTTGTTTTATTATAAACTTTATATTTTTTTGCAGTGACACAGAGCCTGTATCTATATTTTCTCTTTTAGCATGCAACGCTTGTAGGATAAAAGATACATTACTGTGTAATTTATGAAAAATTTTATTTGCTTCATTTTCTGTATTTTTTTTTATTTTTTATTTTTATTTTTTTACACCATTTATGTTTTATACTAAATGACCTGTTCAATTATTTCTACAGGTTATTACAGTCGTGTAGATACATGTTTTTATAACGTATACACAATTATTTTTTATATTAAATTTTTCATTTTATTATTTATTTTATTTTTAGCAGACTATTGTTATTCATTTTTTAACCCAATTAAGAGATAATTATTTGTAAATTTTATGACACACTTGTAATGTATGAGCATACTCCTATATACTCCTGTATGCTTATACATTATGCACTGTATCAGTGTGACACAGGCTGCTGTTAGGAGGCATTGTGTATTGCCCTGACAGTAGATTTACTACATAGACAAACAACACCCAAACCTGATGACAGCAATAGATTTTGCATGGAGCACCACTACCCACCAGTGTAAGGATACAAAATACATTCGAATGTCCAGCAAGAAAATTATAAAAATATATCAAAAACCTTTATTTGTAAAAATCTTAAAAAGCGACAAGTGCTATGATGCTTTGCCGTTCTCGGTTTTAAGTTTTACTTTTTTCAGTTGGCCTTTTTTTGGAGCTCAGCGTATTGGGAAATTGGTCTCCCATAGTCATCGTAGATGGAGCGGGCTGTTAGCAGAGGATGTGTTGTTTTTGGGGGATAGGTTGGAGTTTGTTATCCGTCGGTCGAAGACTAATCAGTTTTGCAGTAGTAGGAGGGATATGTCGGTGGTGTGTTAGTGTGCCTGGTGCAGTGCTTGCGGGAACTTTTGCTCGTCAGATGGGTTGGGTCTGGCCCTTTTCTTTGCCATGAAGATATTTCCTTTTTATCTTGCTACCAATTTACGGCCGTCTTTAGGCGCTGTCTGTCAGAGCTGGGCTTGGATCCCAATGGTTTTGCCCCGCATTCCTTTGGGATTGAGGCAGCTATGGAGGCTGCAGGTTTAGGTTTACGAGTGAAGTTGGTTAAAAAGATAGGAAGGTGGGAATCTGACAGGGTCCTTATGTATGTTCGTCCGCACTTGATGTGATTGTTGTTACTATTATGCTTGTTTGTGTCTGCTGTTATGTTTGCTGTTTGTGTTTTAGTTGGGGTAGTTTTTCCCGGGTTTGGGATGGATTCTCAGACTTTCCCTTTTTCCTTTTGGGGGCTGAGAGAGTGAATGAAAACAGAATGGCAGGGAAATTGGCTTTCCAAAGAGATATGGTGTTGTTCACAAGGGTTGGAATAGGGGAGGTTTGAGGGGTGCGTGTGGTTTCCCGGGGGTGCCCTTTGCTTTTGTGACCTTGGGCAAACCCCACAAGAAATTTTGGTTCCTTATTTAGGCCCGCAATGATTTTGGGGTTGATACTGCCCCCGCGAATTGGGTGAGGGGGTTTTGAAAAACGATTACTGAGGTTGTTGGGGGTTTTTTTTTCCAGGCCCCCTTGGGCTTGGTCAGAAATTGTGTAAAACAAATTACTGGAGGGGGGCCAGATTTTGGCGCATTTGGGAAAGAAGGGGTGAGTGAAGGTTAAACAGGGCGTGTCCCCGGGTTTTTTGGCCAAGGAATTTTGAGGGGTTTGTAAAGGGAAAATGGAGTCCGGGGGGAAGGGGAAATTTTTTGGTTTTTAAACCAAAAGCCCGGGAAAACCTTAATCGGGGGGGGGGACGATCTGTGGGAACTGGGGGCTCCCGGAAGGAATAGAAAAAAAGCTTTGGGGGGGTGTTGGGGGGTTTTGCATTTCCCTTAAAGGGTTTATTTGGGTGCTCCAAAGTTGGGGGTTTTCCCTTTAAAATTGAAGGAAAAAAATTGGGGTGGGGGAATTTTTAAAGGGGGATAATTCCCCTTTGGGAGATAATGGATTCTTTTGGTCCCGGGGAAGGTGGGGTTTTTTTGCAGGGAAAAAAGGCCCCGGAGTTTGGGACAGTTTTAACCCCTTAGAAAGGTTTTTTGGTGCCCCCCGACCCGTGGGGGCGGTGGGGGTAATGGTAGAAATCTTTTAAAAATTTTGGCCCAGATCTCTTTCAGAAAAACACTGCAAAAGGGCCCTACTTTCAGTTTAATGGGTTTGGGCTAAAACTGAACCCAGTAGGGGGGCAACACAACCCCTGTGCTACTGGCCCGAGAAAAAACAGGGGCAGGTAAATTTCCCGAGCATTTGGCCCACAAAACCCCTCCACTAGGGGGGCAATTAGATAATTTTAAAAAAAATGCACATTAAAAATTTTGGGGGAACCCTTTCAGACCACATGGGAAAAAACCACAGTATAATTCATTTAAAAGTTGCAAAAATGCAAAAATTTCAGATTAAAACAAACCCCTCCCCAAACCCTTTTATGCATGAGGTGGGTGGTTTTTCTTTGGAATTTTTAAATTTCCCTAAAGATAAGGGGAATACAAAAGGGCCAATATACCCGATATGGTGGTGCACTCTTTAAGTTTTCTTTTCTTTTTTCCCCCAAAAATTCCAAATTTGGGGGGCTGCCCTTCACTTTTTTTGGTGCCGGGATAAAATACAGCACCCCTCTGTCCCCATAATTTTTGGGGAAAAAAAAAACAACTGGAAAAAAAATCAATAAGAGTTTTTAAATTGATATAGTGGCCCCAAAATGCAAGCCGGGAAGGGCCCCCCCCCCCCAAAAGGGGGGGGTTTTTCCCCCCATTACTTGCAAGTTTCCCCCACCTCACAATTTACAGAAAAATCACAGAAAAAATGGGACATTAAATTTTAAACAAAGACCAAAAGCACGGGCTTTTAAACCCACAGCCAAAGGCTGGACTAAAGACTGGGAACCCCCCGTAAGGGGGCAACCAAAAGGCCCCCCTGTACTTTGGGGAAAGGGTTTAAAAAGGTGCAGGTAATTGCTGAGCAGCAGCTTTACAACACCGTCGGGCCCAGGGAACAACTGAATGATTTAAAAAAAATGCACAATTTGCCAGACTCTTTGCTTTAAGGACCCCACCCCCTTTTTGGGGGAGAAAAGGTTTGGTTTGGTTTTTCGTTGTTTGGGTACTTTTTAGTACTGGGGTTTTTCCTTTTTGGGGTTATTTATTATTATTCTTAATGTTTACAGTTTGTTTTTATTTTTTTATAATATTTATAAAATATTATATATATATATTAAATTTTTAAAAAAAATATATTTTAAATAAAACTATCGGGAAAAAATATATAAATATATTTTTATTGGTAAAAAAAACCGAGTTTTTTTAGCCCGAAGAAAAAGGGGTGAAAAAAATCATCCTCGGGTTTTTACTCCATCCCCATCGGGTCCCCCGGGCCCCTCCCCGCTCCTTTTTTAGGGGCTCCGGGAAAGGGTGCAGCTTCGGCCCCCCCTTGGAGTTCTGGCCAGGCAGCGGTTCTTTTTCATCATGAAGCATTCCCGGCACCTGTGCTAGAAGAGAGGGCGCCCAGAGAGCCGCATCAGAGCATCGGGAAAAGTGAGTACTTGTATTTTTTTTTTTCGAACCCTGTCTTACCCTGCCCCATTTGGGGGGCATATACCTGTTTAAAAATTTTCCTTGGGAAAACATATACCGCCTTTCCTGCATTAAAGGGGGGCCTTTACCTGTTTATTTCCTCCTGTGGGGAAAATAAACCTGCCCTTTTACCCGCCTGTGGGGGCAAAATTTTCCGGCCATACCCGCCTAAGGGGGACATTTTACCCGCTTAAACCTGGGGGGGAACATATACCTGCCTATACCTGCCTAAGGTGGACACATACCTGCTTCTACCTGCCTGTGCGGGACACATACCTGCCTAAGGGGGACATTTACCTGCTTATACCTGCCTGTGGGGGACATATACCTGCCTATACCTGCCTAAGGGGGACATATACCTGCTTATATCTACCTATGGGGGACAAATACCTGCCTAGGGGGGACATTAAACTGCCTGTAACTGCCAATGGGGGACCTAAACCTGCTCATTGGTGACATTAACCTGCCTATAACTGCATCTGTAATTGTATTGGTATCCATTTTTATTTTACCGGCAGCCGCTGCATTTTCCACCCTAGGCTGATACACGAGTCAATAAGTTTTCACAGTTCTTTGTGCCTCGGCTTATATTTGGGTGGGTTTATACTCGAGTAACACATATATGTTGTCTATGTTTATATTTCGTTAATAAAATGGCTGCTGTGGCCAATTTAATCCAACTTGGTCCAATTGGTAGAGTGTTATATTGAGGGGACAAGAGGTAGTGACATAGGGGGGTTTGCTTAGCAGTGATTTTGGTGGGGTAGGGGAGGGTTTAATTTACACGGACTCTGCGGTGCACAAGGGTCATGTTGTTACTGCAGGCGTGCTTGATGCAGTAAAAAAATGCAACCAGAGAAGCAAAAAAAGCAGAATGGGGGACATTGTGGCACAATTTGCCGCAAAAATACTGTCGTCCAGGCTTTATATCACATTAAGTATGTGTTTTGGACAATTTTTAGAGGCTTCTGCGCCTCGTCCGACAAAAAGGTGTGTGGCCTCAACAAATGGGTGTGCCTTTGCTGAAAGAGCGTGTGGTTTAGCGTGCAACGTTGTGTGCCAAAAAGATGCACCAAAATTTTTCTACTGTTAGAGCCATAAAATAAGCCAATTTAAAGAAGTTGTAAAGTCAGACCAGACACTGTAAACCTGCAGCAGAGCTATCAACCATGATACATGTGGCGCATTGCACGACTGTCCGGGAAAAGGTTACACTGTTTAAGAGTGTGCGCCCCAGTGTGTGTCCCCAACCTTATAATGCAGAGCTCTGGTGAAATGCTCTGCCCCTGTGTCAGTCAGATTTTAACACATTACAGGTAAAAAATGCAGCAAATTAAGAATGTCGTAGCAAAAAAAAAAAAAAAAAAGTTTTTAATTAAGTTGAAAAAAGTAAAAAAAATTCAATTTGATAATGATGTCCTGTTCCCTCTGCTGCTGCCTTGGAGGGCACAGACTGTTTACAGTCGGATGTCACTGATAACATTGAGTTGCAGTCCATCCCCTCCTTGCACAGATGACAGAGCATGCTCACTACATAGTCCTATAGAAATCCATAGGTGATGGTCAGAGTTCATCTCCTCCTCCCTGCACAGAGCATGCCCACTACACTTTCCCATAGAAGTTAATAGGTTCTATCCACAGGTCACCTCCTCCATCTCCCTGCAGAGGTCACAGAGCATGCTCATTACATACTTCTATAGAAGTTAATAGGTGTTGATCCCAGCTCACCTACTCCCACCTGCATAGGTCATAGAGCATGCTCAATACACTCTACCATAGAAGTCAATAGGTGTTGGTTTTCTCCCTGCACAGCCCAGGAGCACAGGCAAAATGGCTGCCTCTATAGTCATGTACAGAAAATAAAATACAAAAATCTACAGCAATAAAAACAGATAAGAAGATATGAATGTAAATCAGTATTTCATTTTAATAAGTAAAAAAAAATCATCTAATTTCCTTGATAAAGAGGTTTCACAGTGTAATAAAATGACAGTGAACATGGGGCCAGGGTGGAGAAAGAAATCCCAATCCTTCCTCCCGGGTTCCTTCCCCCTATAGCTCTGGAGCTCCATGGGATCCGCTCCTCTGTCTCTGGGGCTCTATATTGTTTTTATATTGAGTAAATGGAGCACAAGCACAAGAAATGAAGAGACCTTGATCCCAGCTCCTGAGCTGCAGCCTCGGGGACCGGGAGGTGTTAGGCTACGTCTACACAGTTAAGTTAAAATATCGTTGGAAATCCGACGGTATTTTAACTTTGCCGCACTGCGTTTTTTTGTGCATGGTCTGCACAGGAATCCAACGGGTATCTGCCGGAAGATACAACATGTTCTACTTTCCGCTGGACAGCAGGCGACTTCAGTGGAAAACCCCTACTCTGTGGACTACAGCACGGATTTTCTATTGGCATCTACATAGCACTCAGTACAGTCAGATTTTTGGCGGATTCTGAATATTGAATCCGCTGAAAATCCTACGAGAATCAAGTGCCAATTTCACCCTGGCCTCATTGAACTGTAGGTGTATTACACTGTATGACCTCTGTCAGTGATGATGCCCCCCCTGTACATAGGACTGCACTGTAGAGAAGGGGCAGTTAGAGGCTCTTCTGCAGTCCCTATGTAATAAAAAGTTTCCTTGTAGTCGGTGGAGTTCAGAAGATCATTCTAGAAAATGGGAGCTTTTTTTAAGCAAATTTTTCTGTTGTCTATAATTACACCTGAATCCTGAATCATCTGCCTCTAGGTCACTGAGCTTTGAAATGGAAAGAAAAGGACAAGCCCAAGGGTGTCCATCATCACCGAGGTAAGACCCTATATTCTGTCAATTTACATTTATCCTTAAATTAATTTTTTAATGTTTTTACCTGAATGGGTAAATCTCTGAGCTGGTTAGCGGCATTATTTATCTCTATATCAGTCACAGCTCCATTCTTCTGATACAGAGCTCCAAATCCCTGCTTCAATATATGATTTTTTTCAGCCCACAGAAAACCACTTGGGGAGATGGGGAAAAGTTAAATGTAAAAATAGTGGAAACCTCCTGAGCCCCCCCTAGTGGGGACTACAAGGAACAGAATTTTTATCATGCGACTGACGTCTATTCAGATTATTACTGATCGGCAGAGATGTTCGGGGAAGAACTCAAGGGCATGTTCACCCTATATCGGGGCTATTTGCGGACGCAAAAACGCCCCGAAAATACGTTTCAAAAGTGTCACAAAGTGTGGCCGATTCGTTCGTAAATACTTTCCCCCACCTTTACTAGGGGATTTACGTTGCAAAAAAGTGACAGGGGCTAAATTTTACGATCGTATTTACATGATGAAAAATGTCCGGAAATCGCCTCGTGGAACGACGAGGTATTTTACTTTTGGAATCAATCTAAAAATTGTTCATTATTTAAAAACGGTCTGGGGACTATTTGCGGACGTAATTACGTCCGCCAATACCCCCCGAAATAATCCCTGTGACCTTGCCTAAAGTCTGCAGTCTGTCATCCTGAGAGTGTCACGTCCTAAGATCACGGGCGTCACCAATGTCCCCTTCTAACTGCTATGACATCGGTGAATATGTGATGTTTGATGCAAATAATAGCCCACATATAGGAGTCACCAAAGTGGACCCTTTACCAGACGATTTTATGTCTCACTTAAATTAATTCTTAGACTCCCACTGGATTTCCCATTCAGCTTTTGTTTACTTTAGCTTTGCATTTCGTCCACAATGAATTTTCTTATTATTTACAGAAAACTGTTGAAAAAAAAGCATCCATCAGAAGCAGATGTGGAGGATTGGTACAGAGGTGATACATATGTTAGGAGTTATCTTCATTAATCCATACAATGGGAAATAAGTTCAGAGAGTAAGGGGTCTACAATAAACCAATGCACTTGAATTAATGGAGGAATTCAAGTGCAAAGCAATATAGGCAAGACACTCAGCGGCTTCTCCATTTCCTCCCTGGTATACAAAGGCACTACCTGAAAGGAAAGCCCCCGGGTCTAACTGTCCCTCTCTTTTCAAAGGCTGGTATGCTGGCCCCCAAGGTATCCCTGGTCTGTGGGTCAGCGTCTGGGGGCTTTTGGGTCAAAGGCTGGTGACCCAGGATCTTCTTTTGGTACTTAGAAACTTCTTTGGACAAAAAGCAGTTTGAAAACCCTAAGAGCTCTGATGCGCCTCTTATTTCGTTTCTAGATTATCTAAAATATTCTAATAGGAGGGGTGGAGTGAGAAGCACAACCTTTCAACAACTTTTTCAATTTCAGTCTCCATCATTTGTATAGGCTTTCTTCTGGCCTATGGGAAAGACCCCTATCTTTTTCCAGAGGGCAAAAGGGCACTTCTGAGTTTTTCTTCCAAAACTCAACTGTGTATCTTTTAACAAAGTGGAGAGATACCAACTTCTCTCCATCGTACAATCACAAGATCTCCGTATTGCTGGGTAGTGCTAACCTTCCCACTGCGGGGTGACAATGCAAATAAAAGAAAAAATAATACTAAGATTTAGCCGGGTTTAACAATATAAAAAATAAAGAAGTACATAACATAAAACCCAAATACCAAGATAGAAAGCTGGCTATGGTTTTGCATAATAGCAATGGCGTGAATGTCAACAGTCTAAAGTCCTCTTGTTCTGGGACACTACTTCCCCTTTACACTTGAATGAGCTCCCAGTAACCCCACATCCTCCCTGTATTGTCCATTGATCCCAGTAGCAGTTATAGCTGGGGATCTTTGTTGCCAGACTAACAGTGATACACTAATGTCCAACAGGTCCATATTTAGATGGAAAAATCTCTGTAATATCCCCTGCATCCGGAATAATTAACCCTTTGCCCCAACCCCTTGGGCCCTTTCCCTTTTTTTCAAGCCTGAGAAGGGTATGGAGTGGGGGTCACTCATAATCTGCTCCATATGAGGAGGGTGGAGACTGATTGTTACCACTAACATTAGGGAACAAAGCCGGCTCTGTTCCTTGCTGTTAAACCATTTAGATGCAGTGGCGGCTACATGAGTGAGGAATGGTGCTGTGTATTCCTGACCCATTTCTTACTTTGATTGGCAACCCCGCAATGGGGTTTAGGGGTTTCCCAAATTTTTTACCTAACATTACCACTATTTGCCAAAGGCAGCCCCTTTAAAACCCGATCACTCCTAGATTTAAAGGGGGCCCCCACTAATCTTTTTATTCACCTCATCTGTTTTTTCGGTCTACTTTTAAATTCAGGGGCGTGTTTTCTGACTTCCACTAGGCGCGTAGAACCAGGCTTACTTACAACCAGTGGGCACCTATCAGGAGAGTTGAACAGGCTGTGCATACAACCAGTGCTGGCGCCCATCAGAGAAAACACCAGGTCTGAGATAAGTGACCAGTGCTGGCCCCAAACACAAAAATTTAACGGCCCGTACTATGTGACCCTGCGGCAGCCAAACAGGAGAGATTTAAAAAGGGCCCTTTAAAATAGTGACCAGTGCTGACACCTATCATGAGGATCACACAGGGTTTTTTGCTATAGTGATCAGTACTGGGGAAATATCGGAGATTGAACGGGCGTAGCTATAGGACCAGTGCTGGCAGCCCATCAGGATGATCAAAAGGTCCCCGTAGCTAAAAGGAAACCCGGCGGCAGCCATCAGGAGTTTTAAAAT